>JAUZNJ010031190.1:0-68183 GCA_034780135.1 Jordanella pulchra | reverse complement strand
TATCTATCTATCTATCTATCTATCTATCTATCTATCTATCTATCTATCTATCTATCTATCTATCTATCTATCTGTGCCTCTCTACTCTTCATACCTGCTAAATAATGTTTTATTGCCACAACACAGTGAAAGGTGTCAAAACAAAGACAAAAAAAGAATAAAATTAAAATTTCCAAATAGCCCTTTTTCTGCTCTGCACTCCTTCAGCCTGATCTGTGAGCGCTGATGCTGCATCGTTAGAGGAAATTATCAGCCGACCTGGTTATGTTGAGCAGCTCCCTGTGTGTCAAAAACTGACAGGAGGAGTCAATATGTGAAGAGTTAGGGCTGCAAATGGGTTATTTGTTTTTCTTTCATATCTGTTTGTCTTTCCCTGCAGGTAAAACCCTGAGAAGCTCTGCAAGGCAAACAGCCTATCGCTGTTTTCAACTACGGTACGGCTTTATCATCCCTCTGCAGAGGAACCCGTCCTATTATAAATTCAAAGGATCATCAAGTCATTAAAGCAGCATTGTAGTCTAGACTGAATAGGCAGCGTTATCAATGCACTCCCCCCACTCATTTCATTAGCCCGCCTCAACTTGTTATTATCATCAGCAGCAGCTGATATCGTCTCCAGGAGATAACAGTTGTCATTTAACCACACTACAGCCCTCTGATTAAAGCGATCTATTAAGTAACACTCTGCCGTCACTTTACAGTGAATCCATATCTTCCCCTGAACACAGAAATGTGGGTAATTATGAGATGACATGATTGTAATGGAAAGTTATGCAGAATTTCCAATCATCAAGCATCAAAACGAAATCCCAAAGCAAGTCAAACAAATGAATCTGTTAATGCATCAGTCAGTCCACCTCCCTGGGCCTTGTCATGTGTGTGACATGTGACGCCGCAGCGCCGCAGCTCGCCGCTCACCGTGGAATGCCTATTGCCACATGAGATCTTCATAGTGTCTCGGCTCTCTCCTTCTGGAACGTGTGTTCCAGCTGTTACCACTCTGCAGAGTTGTGAGGTTATAATGAGCATGGAAGCAGCTGCTTCCTCCTACAGTAGAGGCCCCAGCCCCTCTAATCCTGATCATTAAGAAAGGAAAAGGGTGTGGGGAGCTGTGTGGGGGGGCAGGCCTCAGCACTGCAGGACAGGCTGCAGAGACTTGAGTTACTCGACCGTTTTATTAGTGGCACCAGCAGCAGGTATGGGGCCCTATTGATCTGCCTAAAGTGTTAAAATGAATGAGCATATGCAACGCAGCTGGAAAGAAACAATACGTCAATTTTTAGCCGAGTTTGAAAAAAATATCACAGTTTACACGTCCTACCAAAGTCTTTCTATAGTTTATGATCCTTCGATTAAGCAGCAGTAGAAACTTTCGGAGTAACCAGGGTTTCCTCCCATCAGGTAGCTCAGGCTTTCACTTGTTTATTAAAAAGACAAGGTTTTCAAAGTCCCTCTGATGGTAGCAGGGATTTGAAAGCACAGTTTTAATAGGGAGCTTGCTACCAGAGCTGATAGCCCAACTATTTAACCAGTAACTGAAAGCTTTTTATGCTGCCAAGGTTAGACTATGAAGATCAGGTTAACAAAAAGATATAATATTCTGTGCAAAAAGGACGTTTGATTTAAAGCTGCCATCATATTCAGTAGCTGCTTAGAGTTTAGTATGAGTTTAATCTCACAGAGCACTGTGAGATTAAGCATATTTCTTCCAAACTACCATCAAGTAGCTGTTTAACTTTATTCTGAGCCAGAATATGAAGGTTTAAGGATTAACCCTGGAACGACACTAAATTCAGTTCAGTTTATTTATATAGCAGTCAATTCATAACACGTGTTAACTTAAGGCACTTTACAGAGACAATACAGTCAGATGTTTATAAATAAAGACAAAATAAGTTCCCTCCATTGTTTGCAGCTTGTTAACAAAGTGAGAAAACCAGCCAACCGTGATCCTTACCTCGATTTTCACAATAGTCTTAGCTGGAAATGAATTTGGTCACTGTTGCAATGAGGTGACTGATTGTAAACAGACAGTCAGCCTCATTACCTGTTCTTTGCCACTTGTGTCTATTTTAGTTCCTCTTGGTCCGAAGAGTTCAGGTAAAAATACAGCGATTGAACAGAATTTAGGCAAAAATGTATCAATGGTAGTTTTCTTAAACTCTGGCAGGAAAAAACTCTGGAAACTCCAGAGTTTCAAAAGCAGAGATTCTGGTATCCAGTTCATGCCTACTTTTATGTTTTAAAATAAATATAATGATTAAAAAACACACAAATATCAACTATTCTGCACAACCGTCCCACCGTGACCCTGATGGATAAGTGGAAGGAATAAAAGATGGATGGATGAACATTATTATGTTTGATAAGATTGTATTAATCACCAGAATCAGTCTTGTTGAAAATACTTGAATTCTTACTCTTGTTTATCATACTGTGATAATCCCCTGCTTAATTCAGAGCCTGGTCAGAGTTTAGCCGTTCCACCAAATGTGACCTTCCTTGGTCAAAAATAATGACACAGAAGCCTTTACATCAGTCTGAATAAACTCATCCCTTACTTACAAAATATCAGACGATGAAATATTTATATTTTGACCTTTCTCCATAATGATTCCATGATTTAATTTTCTCTGGCTTTAAGTTAAAGTGCTGTGAGAATACAAAACAGAACTCAGCAGGAGAGAAGCTGATTATCTACAGACATGTTGACATTTGCATTCATCTTGTAAATACCAGCAACTCTCCGGTAGTTTATTAATAGGCGTCGTCTCTTCAGTGAGACCCACTTACAGAGCTTTTCAAAATTCTTTATTCACCCTTTACACATTTTTACACATCATAACCACAAACAGTTGTGTAATCTTTAGTGTCCTTACATGACGGTTATAGAAAAGTAATTAATAGTCTGGAAGAGGAGGGACCTCAAAACCTTGAAATGTGGTGGTGGCAGCATCATGCTAAGCTTTTCATTAAAAGGGTAAAAGATGCTGGTTAACAACAGTGGAAAAATGGATTGAATTACATACAGCAAAATGTAAAAGAGTCGAGAAAGAGTCAGTGGTTTGTAGGACAAGGACCAAAAATATGCAGCCAGAACTACAATGAAAATAAAATATATTTATTTGTCAGAACGGCCTAGTCAAAGTCCTGACTGAAATCTACTGTAAATCGGATCGGGTCACTTCCTGTTCACAGCTTCTCTCTCTTTAATCTTGACTGAGGTTGAGCTGATTTGCCAAAAAACGATCAGAAGTGTAAATCTTGGAGGCTTGAAGCTGTAATAACAGCCAGTGATGGTTCCATGGATTATTCTAGGAAACACTGTAGAAAAACTTTATTTAGGTGCGTCCGAGCAAAATGAACTCCTTATAAAACCACTAAACACTTTAAAAAGATATGGAAAACCATAGAAATTGTTTCTTCCACCTCATAACAAAACTATGAAAATGAACGATTGTCTATGAGGTGGCTTATAGACAGAGCCACATGTGGAGCTAGCTTACTGTTACCTTTTCTGACACAGAAGGTATTTATAGATCACTGCCTTGTTTTTTCTCTCTGTGTTTCTGCTTCTGAACCCCAGTCTTCCTCGGCAGATGGCCGCTCACACTAAGCCTGGTTCCACTGGAGGTTTCTTCCTGTTAAAAGGGAGTTTTTCCTCTCCACTGTCACTGCATGCATGCTCACCCAGAAGAAGTGAGTCCTGTAAAGTCAATCAAATCCAATCAGGTTTCCTTAGATAGAAAACTTTTACCAATCCGACCGTATCCTCTGATTAAATTGTCTCTTTAAAACACTTTGTGAATTGGAGCTTCATAAAGAACTGAACTGTATTGAATAAATAATTTAAAAATATTTTACGTGGGTCCATCACATGAAGTCCTATTTAAACTAATGGTTGAAATATGATAAATATGTGAAAGGACTTCCTGCTCTTTCTTCTTGTTTCACCCTTTAGGGCTTTTGAGCTGAAACAGACGAGCGGGTGAAGTTTATAATGGCCTGATATCTGATACAGGAGCTATAAATCACAGCCCTTGAACACGGCGTCATTTAGCTAAAATGTATGCATGCACATACCATGGAATGTACCAGTGTAAAGTTAATAGTGTTACATTCAGAATAACAAGCCCACTCAGGCTTGTCACGGTTCAGGCGATGTGAAACTGCACCCAGAGCTGTGACACTAATAAGACTATGTCTTTGGAGCAGTTTTATGTAGATTAGTAATATGCTAATTTGAAGCATGACCTCGCTGTTTGCAGGAGAAAATCACTCTCCTTTTTTTTGATCTGCATATTAATGCTTAAAGAATAGATGGGAGCTGAGACATGAAAGGGTTTAATAAAATCAGCAGGTAAAAATCCTGCCTCATAATTAATCCCATAAAGAGGAAGACTTCCTGAGACAATGGTCGCAGCTCAGATTCATAATTGGACTCTTTATTGATATTCCACAGCCCTCTCCCCACACATCACCTGAAACACTGATTAATCTCTCACTCTGCATGATAAAAATATTGAAAAAAAAATGGCAATGAGACATTCTTAGCTGTCCAAACTACCCTTGGCACAACAAGTAGCAGGAGCAGCACTGGAATCATCTTCCCCATCCTCCCCGCGGCGACAGAAGGAAACACAAACGGGCAAAATTACAAACCAAGCTCATTTTTCAGCTGGAAACACAAATGTAGGTCCAGTTCCCGTTTCTCTGTACGTGACGCTCTGTCATTGCTTCTGCTCTTCCTAACCTCTCTTGACACCTGGAGTCAGAGACCCCCCTCGAAATGTGTAATATTCAATCTTCCTGACAGCTCCGCTAATGACCAGAAGGAACCAAAACAGAGGTAATAGGTGAGCCTCAAAATTGCTTTCAAATTATCCCTGATAATGATTCCCGTCCACGTAATAAACTCTGGGGTGAGTGTGCGTGTGTGAGTGAGTGGCGCTGTGTTTATGTCAGGAGAATGTAGAATGGCAGGGCTAATTATCAGCACTATTAAAGGTAAGTACATCCAGCTGCATGGCGAACAAGTCCTAATGAAGGACAGCAGACAAGCTGGACTCTTTCATCTGTCTTCTGTTGTCAGTTCGCACCCATGCCTGTGGATTGCTCTCTGATTTTGTTTTCCCTCTAATTTGACTGTTAAGACAAAGTATCACACCTCGTGGGGCGAGTGCTGTTATTTCTTTAGTGTTAAATGTCAATAAGCCCAACCCAAGCATTCTTTCCTTGTGCTTTTTTTCCTGCCTGTTAAGGGATAGAAACTGAGAGCTGGTCTCGTTTTCATTAAAAAGACTTTAAACTGTTAGACTTTCAGGTTAAGAAATTAGCTTCTTTCTTTTATTGAATAAAAATGCATAGAATTTTATTTCAACTGAAATTTTAATTTCCTCTGAGACTCATTAAAAAGGGAAATTGAAAAAGCTCCACTAAATAGGGACATATTGAGGCCTCCCTATAAATTATCCAATAATTAAATGGTCTATACTTGTATAACACTTCATCAAATCCAAAGCGTCTCATACTACAGTCCATCTACACACACATTCATTCACTGATGGTTAAATCTATGATGATTAGCTAAGAAATTTTCAACTAGTTTCTGTGTTTTATGTTGCTTTTTTTCTGGTGAAGCACTTGTGATGTCATTACATGTGGATATGCAACTTTAATTACTTACTTTAAATGATTTGTATTTTAGAAATCTTTTTTTTTACACGAATTAAAGTTTGTATCCAGATATCAGCTAAGTTAGCGACATCGCTAAAACATAAAAGTCAAACATGCTAGCAAGCGGAATTGTTTAGCAGTAATTGCTTAAGAACATGAAGTTGTTTTATATCTGAGTTTATTGGGAGAAATTTAATAGTTTCTCACTTTTTTTATTTAGGTTTTATACTTTAATTAACAAAACAGTAATTATTTGTTGTTCATTTTGAAATAACAGGACAAAAAATTAGAAAAATCCAGATTGGTTGATTAATACTGGTTGATTAATTTTACTTCTCACGTCAAAAAACTGGTTCAAATTCTCAGAAAATTGAATTCAGATCTATTTCAATAAAATGTTTGCAGGTTTTTACATTAGTTTTATTGACCAAATACAAGCTATTTAAAAGATTCCCGCCAGGATAAAAGCAACATTTCTTTTCACAGCGGCTCTTAAAAATTTAAAAGATACCATTTTTTTAAATATAGATAGAACAAAAAAAAAGCAGATGTAATCTCTTTTTCAATAAAAAATTGTATTAAAACTTCCACCAAAAAAACCAACAAATTTTGGATTTCCTGTCAAGATTTAAAAATCTCGTATCCAAAGGTTTGCAAAGGTTTTATCTTTTTTATTATTTGTTTGAAGAACAATGTTTAAAGTAGTCTTTGATCAAATTTTAAAGTTCTCATTTATTTGCGTCTCTAAAGGAGTTTTTTGAGCAGCACTGAAATCAACCTTGAATTGGTTGCAGATCCCAAACCGTGTGACTCTGGTGTCTTTCTTCGTCTGTCTCCTGGTCACAGGTCAGTGCTGATCCTCACTTTACAAATTATCATAAAGCACAGATTCATGTTAAGTCAACATGCATGTTTATGTACAGCAGCGGTGATCCAGATGACCTAAAAACATGCAAACTTTACACTGAATGGCAATGACCAAAACTGAAACCCACAAGTTTATTGATGCAGAGGAACCTTGACACCTTCAATGGTCCTGAAAAGTTATGGAGAAATTTGAACAACCTCTGCTGCTTCTTTCTGCGCAGCTTACAAATATGTAACGATTGCAGACAGAATCATTTCAGGATTTTATTTTGTTTCCTTTAATATAACCGCAGCAGAAACCAGTCATATCAGTAGTTTCTAATATTTTCTTTTCTTTACCACTTTTGGTGCCCATTCACCTAGATCCTGTTTCATGTGATAACCTCCGGAGACGCCGTGTTATTAAAGTATGTAAGCAGAAGGGAAACATGTCAAGCTTTAACAAATGGCTGATGCAGTCATTTTCTGAGTTTTATTAAACAAACGCAGCAACCTGTCACGTCCGAGGAGAGATCGATAATCCCACACTTCCATAACGAGAGCAAAATGTCAGCTCAGAAACAGCCCTCCAGATCTGGACAGTTTATGTGTTTTTTTATTTTGTGGCTCCCTGACATTTTGGAAACCCTACAAGTGGTTTTCATCTGGGTCATTTTTGCATAGCTTGGCATGGGGATTTTTTTTTCTCTTTATAGAGGCTGTAGATCTTGGAGCATTTCTCATGTGCACAGAAAAGAACTTTTGTAGTGCACATGATAAAACACCACATTCCCCCCTTTAATTGCTGTAACATAAGGAAGTCATGGTTTAACGCATGGTGTTCCGCTGCATAAAGACTGCAGATCCTTGTCATACATCTTCTTGCAGAGCATGTTCGATGCCAAACGGTCTCAGTCGTACGACAATCCTGGAGCACAGTTCTGTGTATTTCAACACTCCACTACAGTGCAGTATGCCAACGTGCAATATATCAGGCTCTATTTCCCCTCTAATGCATGTAGCATAGCAGTTTGTACAATTCTAATCAGTGCAGCATAAATACATCACTGTCAACATCCAGCACTCTGCTGACTTGTTTCTTCTCTCAAGTTACGACTGTTGGAAGTCCTCTTAATTTTCCACAGCTCGCGAGTTACGGATGATATAAAATATTTAAAAAGGAGCAAAAGAGCAACTGTAGAAAGTGTCTCACAATCAGGCTAAGTATGTGGTGGTCTGTACTCAACTAAATGAGAACAGAGCTGTGCAAAGACCACGGTTTGACCTCCAGTCTCTGCATTTATTTTCCCAACATATGTTGGCTATTTCGCCCGACTCTGGACTGTGAAACTGAGACAGGAGGTAGAGAGGTCTGTGGTGCATGTGAGCATGATCTAACTGGCTGTGAATACGGGGGTTCGGCGCAGCGGTTAGCCGGCGGGGTGGAAATTTTGAAAACTGAATGACATGTTTGGGTGATCCGATGCAGATTTTTCTGAGCCGAGCCGCCGGACGGACGTAACCTCCAGCCTCCAGCCTTCGGCCTACGGACCTCGAATCATTCCTAAACGTTCATGGGCACGTTTGCACACGGCTTGGCGTAATTACACCACCAATCCCCAGTTGCATAAACACTGGTAAGGTGCAGCTGTTCTACTGTGTCAGATATTAGCAGACAAGGTGACATGGTGGCAACCTGAGAGATGAGGCCTCTGCAGTCTGTTCTCTGCAGGAAACTTACTGAAGCAGAGCAGCAGCTATTTCCCTGCTCTGCTCTGCTCTCTTCCCACTACCTCCCAGTTTGCCTTCAAGTCAGCACCAGCTAGCAGGTTGATCTGTACGCATCAAGTATTTTTCCTTTTACCCGTTTCCACTTGTTTGCATCACTAATCTAATATAAGCAAATAAGTAAAGAAAAAGTGAGGTTTCAAAATATTTATTTTATCTAGGACTTTATTTTTCCAATCCTTCAGGGAGCATGATGAAAAAGTAATTACCTCCTAACCTAAGAGATTGCTGTGCCACAGTCCTCAGTAAAACCTGCCTCCAGACCTTCGCAATAACCAGGTATAAGTCTGTTGGATCACTGTGCAGAAATGCTCTTTATTTTTTTTTGCAGAATAGTTTTCATTGATTATTTAAAGCATCTCAATCGTTTCCTTATTCCTGATTTTTGACTGAACCACTGAAAGTTTAATTTTGTTTTAGAGCAAGTCAGAGCTAGCCTGGCCAGTGTGATTTGGATCACTGCCCTCCTGATTAACCCGACTGTGTCTGAGCTTAAGGTCACGACCTGCTGTCCATGATTTTCAGTTAGAGAGCAGAGTGAATAGAAAAAGAGAGAGTTCTAGTTCCCCATAATTCTGTAAAGTGAAAATATACTGCAAGATCATGCAAGCCTGTACAGTGGGCTAATTTCCGCTGCAGTGTGCTACTAGCATTCTGCAGGATATTGATGTGCTGCATATTAGGCGGAGGACTGAATCAGCTCTGTGTGCTGTAAATATTCTATTGTCACTTTGATGCCTCGGTCAATGGCTTTGTCTGGGGTAATTCAGTCTGCTGGTGTTTCTGTCCCCTGTAGCCTCAACCGACAAATGGTCTCACACACTGAAACAGAGAAAATGAGGGGTGGAGAGGAGAGGCAGTGAGGGCACACCGCTCCCTCACACACAAACCCACTTCGCCTCGGGTTTTTTCTTGCCGTCACAGATGATCAGGCCCAGTTTTGGCTTTAGCTCATCTCTGACCAACCCTTGGTCCTGGAGCCAAACTGTTAAAAGACATTAAGTCAGCACAGAGACGCGCCACTGCTTCCTCTCACTGCTAACCACAGGACACTAAAAGTGTGTGCATGTGTGCACGCCCGTCTATGTGTGCGGAAGACGGAAACAGGGTGGTTGCGGGCAATAAAAAAAAAAAATCTGCACACATGTGTATCCCAAATGAGGCTCTGCATGCATGCAGGGCGCTCTCCTTGGTGAGGTCAGATAAAGAGGGGGCAGAATATTTGGAGCAAGCCTTTTCTGTCTCTCTTGGCACACCACATGCCTGTTGCAGCTCAGTGAGCAGACTGTGAAAAGCTTATGTAAATGACGAACCGCTCAGATGTGAAATCAGCTCTGTATTAAATTGTTTTGTTCCACTTGTCAGAGCTGATTAGTCCAAAAGCTCTCTAAAAAGCTGCACAGGTATTGTGTTGATTGTGCTCGTATAGGAACGTGCAAGAAGAGAAGTCTATAGATCACCTCAGGATAGAGCATCTGTGTAGGTAGCAGGGTGCAATTGCTCCGTGAAGTGTGATCAGTTATCCCATGGCAGATTAGCTTAGTGGGTTTTGAAGATGTTGGCCGGCCCTCATAGATGCACACTGATTGAAATCTGCCCCCGTATACATCAAGATCCTCTCCACCTGTCGGTTTAATAAGAGGCCAAATCAAAGGTCCAATTAGTCTGATGTTTGTGCTCTTATTGAATATCAGAACTTCCACCAAGTGTCCTTTTTTTCACAAGAGTATTCATATTTTTTTTTTACCATTTGGTTTTTATTACAACCACTAACTTTAAGGCGTTATGATAGGATTTTATTGGACAAACACAATAAAGTTATAAATGGCGGAAGAAAAGCTTTGCTTCCAGTTAAATATTTTATAAATGAATAAATCTGAAAAATGAGGCTTGAAGTTGTATTCATTCTACCTCGAGGTAAGTCTCCATCGGCTTTACGAAAAAAAAAATAATATTCTTTGCAAAAGAGCTAAAGCTCAGTCAGATAAGATGGGGATTGACTCTGAACTAAACAGCTGGATGTTGCTTGAAACTTTGACTAGGTCGTTCTGATCCTCTGATGGTTCGGATCAGAATTCTTAATATTTCTGTTTGCATGTTTAGGATAATAAATGTCCTCCCTGGATTGACCAAAATGTAGCTTCCTGTCCCTGCTAAAGAAAAGCATCCTACAGCAGGATGCTGCCATCACCGTGTTTCACAGCAAATGTACAAAGAAAAATCCAGTTTTTTGAAATGGTTGTTTGTTGGTGTTTTATGTCAGTTCAACACTTGTTTGATCCAGTTTAACTATGCGGCGGCCCCTTCCTCCAATAGAGGTTCTTCCAGAATTCGAACCTATCTGTGAACGGAGCTGTAGGATGAAAACGTTTGTCCTGCAACTGGAAGGTCACTGGTTTGAATCCCAAGGTCAGGTGCAGAGGGCCTGGTAGCTACCATGTATGACAGCCTTGCTTCACGCCCCAGGGCAGCCGCGGCTACATGTATCAGACAGCATTGGGTAATTACCACTGTTATGCTGATGATACTCAGCTATATTTGCCAATAAGTCCTGATGTATGTTAGCACTGTTCGTAGTGTTAACTTTTCACACTATACACTGGTGTTAGATAAATCAATGTTAAATTTATGCTATTAAAAGTGTATTTTAACCTCTCTGTGTTACGTGTTTAACACTTTCAAAAGTGTTATTTAACACTATCTAGTGTGAACCAATATAGATACATTGAAAGTGTTGACTTAACCCCCGGGAGATGAATAATGCCAAATTAGATGTGTGGGTTCAGGGTTACTTTGCCCTATTGATAAAATATCAGCTATGTCCCTTAAAAGGCTTAAGGGATCTGAAAACAGGACTTTTTATGGGTTTCCCTTTGATTTTTTCTCAGTATTTTTCAATAAGAGACAGATTTCCCTACCCTGATTATTGATGTCTGCATCTTATTCTTTAACCACCTTTATTGGATTTATTTATGTACGTTTGTTGCTTAACATCCCAATAAAGGTATGTAGTTGCAACATGGCAAAATGTCGCAACGGCATAGTTTTTGCAGGGCACAAAATAAATCACAGTTTGCAACTGAGAATACTTAGAAAGTCAGCATATGAACGGCTGGAACGTTCAATCAAAGATTAGAAATGTGTTATTTTACCTCTTAAGTTTTGTGAAGTATTGTGCCTTGGAAATTTTGCATCATTTTGCAATTCAAGGATTGGATTTCAGATCTTAACAGTGAAATGCATTTAGAGTCTAATCACCATAAAAGTTCAGTTACGGCATCTTTAAGTGCACTGAAAGAAAAAAAAAAGAAATACATTTTTTTCCCCATGCTTGAGTCTTATCTTTGCAGTTGGCCCACACTTAACATGCCTTGACCAGTCACCGTGAAACGACTACATTAGGCAATCATGCCGCCAAAGTAAACATGCTTTTTGTTGCAGCTGACAGGCTGTGATTGTTATTACAAGCTTCTGAGAACATTACAGGAAGTATCTCTGTTGAAATCTCTCCAAGGAAAAGAAAACTCTTGTTCTGGGACGTCTTTCCAGAGTGGCAGATGTAAGTATGAGGTTCTCTGGGTTAAGGGTTCACGTTTCTACTCAGTCAAGCTGGAGACATCATTTCCAGACACACTTTGAAAACGTTTTGCCATTTAATTGTACAGAATCTTGCAGTTCCTTAAGTCCTAGCGGCAGGTTTGTACCTGAAGACTCCAGGACTGATTGGCTTAAAGTGGACAAGCTGGGAAAGTTCAGTTTAGGCCACTGGACATGAAGTCTGGAAGACATTTCGCTTTTTCAGTTTGAACTGAAGAAGCCTCTTGGATGAGAGGTGAAATGTCCTCTAGAAAACTTCACATCCAGTGGCCTAAACTGACCATGGCCTGGATGACAGAGAACCTCCACAGACTAGCTTAAATTGGACATATTGACCATCACATGAAATCTGAAACTTTTTAGCTGGTGAAAATTAAATCAGGTGGGGCTTGCTGTGATCTGTGATCATTATGTCCAAATTTTGACAAGTTTTAACTCTTTATTTTATTCTAAAGTTCTTCAACTGCCCTCCTAGAAAAAGGTGGGCAAACATTTCTAGTGGGTTATTCAAAGTAATAACGTGTAATGTGATCTTTTTTGTATTTTAAACAGAAAATGGTCAATTAACCCGTTTGCTTGTTAAATAATGTAATAAATTGCACATAATATTAAATATTAAACAGTATTCTTGCAAGTGGTGTATAACCACTGATATTAGCTTGGTAATTAGGTTGGTTATCTGCACATGTAGCCAGCTACAGCTTGTCCATTTCATATTCACTCCACTCACTGCTTAGCAAACAAAAGGTTTAAATCATTGATAAGACAGACGTTGTGAAATGCTTTTGTTTTCATGCCATGATCGTCTGCTTATCAAGGCTGGAAATATTCCCAAACAAAAACCTACTTAGGGCTCTGCTTTGAAAGTATGGATTTGGAAATTAACAGAACCTTTTTAAAAATGTTATTTCATTTACATTTTGTTAAAATATCCAGTTGATTCTAAGTCTCTTTCCCATTGTTGGTTTTGCAATAAACACCTCGACCACAAACCCCCATTACAGAAGAGCCTGGTGATTCACATCACACAAGTTAATCTAGTAAGATCACAGACCGTCGGTGCCTTCAAAGCAAGCGGCGTTCAAACTCTATCATTCATGTCTGTGGTTATGGATAGATATAGTATGAATGTGAGACATCAGTCAGTTTGACGTGCCGCAGTCAAACTTCTATTTCCAATGCCCTCTATATGCTGTCAGGGATGTTAGATCAAATGATCACACAGGCTGCTAATAGCAGTCCTCTGTAGCTTCAGGACACATCAATCTCTGGAATTATGGAAATGCACTAAACTTTTTAAAGAAAATATTAGAGGTTTTTATTACGATTTTTAAAATGAATATAATTTAACAAAGAAGTTATTGTTTCTTACTGACTAAAGTTCATATAAAATGATCCTCTTTCATATCACTTAGCTGGGAAATTAAAGACTAACACCCTGGTGTTAATGAAGGATGTCTGCCAGACATCAAGAGTTGCTGTCAAGAGTTTTAACGCCCCTGTGGGTCAAACCAACCTGGCAAGACAGAGTGATTATGTGCAGCATTCAGGTTGAGTTTTTATGCATTATTAATTTGGGACTGAAAGGAGGGACATTCAGCAGAACCTTATGGACTGATTGGGCATAGCGACACTTAGTGCCCGACTACTAAAGTTTACCATCAATGTAACAAATGAAGAATCAGCCAACAACATGAGAAACTACAGCAGTCTATTCTTTACGTTCTTGTTGTTCCTCTGAAAGATGAAATTGTGGATTCTGTTCAAACAGAAGAAAGCAGCAGCTCAGCGTATGTCCCCCATGCCATGTGTAGTTTGGTTTGGCTGCAAATTTTAAGAAATTAGAAATGGGTCTTGTTTGTTACTTGATTCATACAATATTGTCCCACATAGGTACAATATTGTATAGATTAGATTATAATTAGATTATAATTTAATACATGTTGGAAGGTTTAGATTTCCTCTCATTTCCAGTGAAGATGAGCTGAATATGTTTTCCAAAGTCCTAAATCGAGGCCCAATCAAGAACGGAGCGGTTCTTAATGTTGGATCAGTTTCCAGATGTTGGGGTTTTAATTACTTCACTGTTTATTTTTTATTTTTTTGCAGGGGAAACCTTGCAGTTGACTTGAACTGTTTTTAACTTAAAAAAAAATACTGCACTTAAGTAAAGGAGCACATTAGCGCTAATGCCAGCAAACACTTCCACATGTAAAAACCGGAAAGGAAGAGAGATTTATCAAGTGTCTAAACACAACATGTTTACCAAATATCTAAGAATAATGGTCTGGCTGCTGATTTTCCCTTTTGATCTCCTCAGCCCATCTAGCCTTTAGTTCTGGGTCTTTGCTCAAGAAACAATCAGCTTGTGTTCATTTGTGGCGTCCGTTTCAAAGCACAAGTAAAAAACTTTTGTGGCATATGTCGTCCCTTTAATCTGAACCATGCAACGCTATAAACTATCAGCTAAGAATCTTTGCTTTTCCGTCCACCTATTAAACAGCCATCAGTAATCAACGGATGCTATGAAGCTCCACAGGCTCCACAGGCACCGTACAGCTTTTTACCACCACAGCAGCTGAGGAGTTCTGTTTCACACTTTAACAGATTTAATTTACCTAATCTACTGTTTACCTCAGACCACAGAGGAAATGGAGAAGAGCCAGTGCTGAAATAATGTGTCAGCTCGTTGGGAAAAAGCCTCAAGGGTTTTCAGGTTCTGTGTACTTATGGTCCAAATGCTCCTAATATCCAATAACATTGCCACTGTTGAGAAAGGGCAGAGGTCAAAAGTGAATTTCTGCTCCGGATCTCTTATCAGGCAGAACTAATTCAAAAAGCAAGAACTGAGAGGAAAAAAAATGCAGTTTCAATGTGGAGGTGAAGGATTGTTTAAGTTCATTTGACAGCAGTTGGGCAGCAAAGTGGTCTTAGTCACTGCAAAGCTGTAGCCCTTGTCTTCTCACCCAGAGTGAACTGAAATTAAATTGCACTTAAAGTATTCATGTTTTTTGCTGAATTTAAGGAATTTAAAGAAGGGGAATCATCCTGACTAAGATGAGAGCAGCTAACAACAACACAAATAGAGCAGTTATGGTTTAGTGGTGCGATACAACAATGACCTTCTTTCATAAATTGAAATAAAGGCCCAGTTTTTTTCTCACACAAAGAATTATGACCCTTAATCAAGTTTCATGAATATGTGACCCATAGGGGTCATGAGAATGACTGCATGTGAACAACTAGAATGGTGTCTGTTGTTTTGGAAGTGGAAGTGCACAAAAGTTGTATTTTAGCCCCATTGGTGAGTTTTTTTTTTGGTTTATGTGCACAACCTGGTGACTCTGTTGAATCAACCAGCAAGGAGGAAATCTGATGATGTAACATGTTTTAGCAGCTTTTCTTTCACTTCTAAGTTTATAGATCAGACCTTCAAGTTAAGAGACTTCTTGATTAGATTGGTTACAGGATGTTTTAGGTCTGAATACAAACCAACCCTGAATTTCAACCATGATGTGCATTTGCTCTCATAACAAAATAAATGTAAGGAAAGTTTAAAGGGTGTGAATACTTCTGCAGGGTAAACTATATTCAAAAACACATTTGAGAAAAAGCGGAGTTAAAAGTTTCCTGCAGCATCTGTAGTTTACTGAATATGTTGGGTTGGTTTACATTATTTTAGAGGTTATTTCAAATGGGGAACTCAATGATTGATGCACATGGCAAGTTAAGCATAAATACGCGTATGATCACAGATGATTTCACATTTCTGAAAAGACCTCAGGAGGATGAAATAAATCACAGGCTGCTGGTATCACAGCTGTTTAATAAAAGAGTGAAGGTAATAAAATGACCCACCTGCAGTCCGGAGCTGTCATCCCCCCAAATGCATTTTACCAGTTATGGAACAAAGAAATTCAACAAAGGAGCCATTCAATAGCTTAGCTCTGTATTAAGCAAGAGTGGGATAATATTTCACTTTCAAAAACACAGCAATTGGTCGTTCCAGCTCCCAAATGCTTTCAGGGTGCTAAAAGTGTGGTGATGCAACCCAGTGGTAAACATGCAATACATCACCAACCGTGTTTCTGGTGTCAAATGAACCACATGATGAAAGGTTGTTGAGGTTCATTTACAGAATTTTACAAATTAGTTTAACAGCAAAAAACATAAAAGAAAAATGATCAGAACAGCTATATAATATGAAAGCCCGTGAAGATTTCAAAAGGAAAATATTTGATGGCTCAAAAAACTTGGCATGAGTCCTACCAAGTTCAAATAAAACCAGAGGTATGTTTTCTATTAAAATACGTCAAAAATTCAAACTTCTTTTGATGAAAACTAGGAAATATTCTGGGATGAGATTTGTTTTTTGTCTGTTTGTAGTGTTAATGTTTTAGTTGAAAATACAAATGAATACATGAGTGAGACGGAAATAGAAACAGGTAAAGATTCACACCAGTGGATTTAAATTGAGGAGGTATTTATATTTTTTAGAGCTTTCTAAAATCCTGCTTCTTCCCATCTTCACACTATTGCATTAAATAGCCAGGAGTCATTGGGCAAACATAGATCATTATGAAGACGATCCACAGTGGACGGTGACACTAATGACAGCGAGGAGAATGTAAGCCCTTCTGGAGAAGGAAGCAATTCCCCCAGACCAACAGAAACTGATCTTTAATTGTAAGCAGATGGAAGATGGATGCACCGGATCATTAACACAACTACTATAAACTCACTGAAGCTTTGGAAGTGCTGCTTATCATCTCCTGTTTGTTCAGATCATTTAGGTTCCAGATGCAACAATGAGCAAAAAAACAAGATGTTCAAGAACAACAAAGTAAAATAACTTTGATAAATAAAAATTATTAATTCAATCGTACAAACAGGCCAGAAATTGTAAAGTGTTTTCTTAAAGTTAGGGAAATAAAAAGTGATCTGAAACAACATAGAAAACAAAAACACTAATAATTAGCTCTTAAAACTGTGTAAATGTACGTAACTATATGCAAAATAGGGGTCTTGATTTCTTTCCACTTGAGATTGCTGATCAGCCGATACTTGGATGAGAAACCGACTGTTTCCACTGATCTGATCTACCTCTGTATAGGTCTGAAACCCTCCCACTGTCAATGCCTTAAACTTTCATCTATATTTAAAAGCAGTTTTTTCTGAAGTTTTTATTGCTTCACAGGCAACGATTAATGTGTTTTCAGCAAGATAAGATTGAAATATCTTGTGATCTTATCAAAACTGACAATCAAAATAAATCTGTATCAAAATCAAAATCAGAAAATCTGACTTTTTTAAGATTAGGAATCAGAGATCAACCAGAAACCTGTAATCTGTGGACCTCTAATGCAAGAGCTCTTTTTTTCACACATAAGACTTTTTATTTTACACTCTTCTTCCTCGTTGCTCCAAAAACTCCTTCAAACTTGTGCTTCTCAGCTATTCTGTCTGCAAGGTGACTGATGACATCACTGGACGAGAGCTGATGTTAACACTGATCACTGCCAGCCTCCTCCATCATCTGAGTTAAAACAAAAACAACAATAAACAAATCTTATGGTTCTTTAGGGCCCCTGGTCGCCTTTGCTTAGTTCGCTTATGCCTCTGGCCGTTCCTGAGTGCAGCTTACACCTCGGAAAAGATCAGCATCTTGCTTTCAGAGCCAAATATTCTTCAACATGACAACATTTACCTGCTTTGAAAAATAACATCTGCCAATGGAGTGTGCAGATTTAATTTGACCAGGATTCTCTTAAATCAAAAAGTTAATCTGATCTGGAAAAGGTGAGACATTTTATATGTTCATTGCATTTAATGTTCTTGAGCGAAAACTTCTTCTTATTTATTTTTTTCACAGTTTTTTGTCTGGAGGGTAACAGGAAGATTTTTTTTAAGCTCCACACTGGGAAGAGCATCATCCCAGAGTAGGACCTAGACAACGTGTTGGGAATTATCCAGGAAAAAGAAGGATTAAGTTTATGATCTTAAGCCCTTAGAAACATGTCGCATCCTCTCCATGTCCTCCATCCATAGTAGTGACTCTTATTGGTGACTGTAAAGGTTTCTATGATTTATCTCCAAGGATATAATATCTGTGCCTGATGAAATACAGAAAATGAAATATTTGAGAAGATCCAAGTGGAAGAAACTAGATATAGAAATAACTGTACACAGCAACCCTTGATTCAACGCTTTAAAGCCGTTTTCATTTTCCTTCCACATGTCGAAGCCCAGGTGCCATGAATTTGGCTTTGGAAAGTGAGAGGAAATGAGAATATAGCAGAGTTAGATGTGTGAGAGTGAGTCTGGGGGTGAGACTGAAGGGGAGGAAGTGGTTGGAAAGACAGAGATGGGGGAAGAAAGAAAAAAAAAGGCAGTAAAGAGTTTGCAGCACTAAGTCTGGAGGCTCTCAGCATAAAGCAGGTCTTTGAAAAGGGCAGACAAAGAGAAAAGGTCTCGGCCAAATACCTGAAAGAATGTTGAGAGGAAAGAGGAGCGCGGCCAGAAGGAGATAAGGCAGTTAGCCGCACACTGAGGCAGCTCCTGTATCGTTGGATCAGGTTACCGCCGCGCTCATGTGTGTCTCTGCTTGTGCTCATCTGTGCGCCGCTCCATCTAAGGTTGAGGCATTCCAGAGTGGTCTACCTCTGTTCACGGTCCAGCGAGGCCGTTGACAACGCTGCGATGGGCGAGGCCGCGTGTGGCGCCTCCTGGGCGAGCCCTGGTCGGTGTGACAGACATGAACCGCCACATCAGGCCAGAACTCGGGGTAAACCCAGGCCTCGGAGAATACCTGTCCCTATGTGGTGATTTTTCAAGCTCCTCTCTAGAGCTTCAAAGCATCCAAAGATGAGAGGATGCTTTGAAAGTGGTTTCCAGTCTAAGCTTTAGCTGCTTTTGGAAAATCTCCCTCCAGCTATTTTGTGAACTCAGGTAACTTTGAATAGACTAAGAGGTAGTCAGGATAAAGACTTCCTCAAAGCTGTTGTGGCAACAAACCAAGCAGCTCCTTCGTCCCTCAGTATGACAAACGCCACAAATATTTAGGGATATTAAAAGTGTAGGAAATGAGTATTGAAACAAATCTGAGCAGTTATTAGCTTTGATTGAGGCCTGATAGCAATTAGTCTCGCTCCGCCACACAGGCTGACTCTTCTAATGATGTCATTGGCCTCGCCACCTCCCAGAGGTCAAAGTGTCCATGTTAAACCATGCGTAATGGTTCCGTGTTTAGACTACAAGGGTCTGTCCGGCTAAATGGAGATGGATCGCTTCTTTTTTTTGCCGGCGGTGGTGTGTGTTGCATCAGATGATACGGCCCCTCAACATGATATTCAGTTGATTAAATCAATACTCTAAGGAAATGTGCTCTGGGCTCAATTTCAGTTCAATAACACGAGGGGTCTGGGTCTGCATGCACACACGCACGAGCCCGCCTGCATCCTGAAGGAGCGGCCGTACGTGCGGCACACATAATAAAGGACAAGGACGCTGGGTTTGTTTGCAATGCGCCTCCAAAATGGGGTCATCAGGAGAAAATGTGTGCCTTCGCAGAGGTAGCCATGATCGTCTGAATCCCGTGAAAAACAGAAATCTCTTCCCCTATCAGCGATGACAGACTAGATGATTGTGGTCATTTAGCACCCGTGGTTTGCAAATTATAAGGGAGGATCGAAAATCGCAGACAGCTCGGTGCAAAAACAGAGGGCATATGTTTCCATTTTCCTTGGCTCTCACTTCAAATTTGGTCAATGAAGAAGCACAAGCAGCTGCTGTAATGTTGGTGAAGACGTGAGGTGAAAGCAGCTTTAGGTAGAGAGGAAAGCTATGAAATTATTACCGACCAATTGGACACTGCTGTGTGTTGTATGTTAAATGTGTTAGCAGGACAGGTGCTTCCCTCAGGCGCCACACGCTAACAAATGCCTGCATGCTGTTCTGAAGAAAAAAAAAAAAACAGACCTCAGAACAAGAAGAATTTATGTTTTTTTTATTGCCTACCTGTTTGGTGTTTTTTCTCTCCTTTCTCTCTTTCCTTCCTTCTTCTTTGTCTCACCCCTGCGGTGACCCATAGCAACCCCCAGCCTAATGACCGCTGCCGTTCGCCACTTATTAAAGGTGGTCATTTAACCAGAGGGCCCGGAGTCACTTTCATTAGATGACTTGTAAAAGGTCTATTTTAGTCTGGTTTTTAAGCAGAAACACAAGGGAAGCAGAAAGGGCGGGCGACCGGTGCTGGAGCAAGAATACTTTTTCTGTGCCTTCCAAACGTATTTCTACTTAATTTATATACAGCTACACATAACAGTGCATCCAAAACCCTGTGCAGCAAATTAGAAATAAGGACAATTGTTCATAGGATGGATTCTGGATTTAGATGCTGTGAAAGTTCTTTAGAGAACAAGGAGAATCAAGGAATAAACATCTACACATCAATAAGATTGATTGTTGCACATCTACATATTGCCAAGGCACTGCATAGCACCTAACTCCTGCTATTAAACATTCTTACAAAAATCCATCAATACTGAATAAGTTCAATTAGAGGACTTCTTTGTATCATTTGTGATGCATCAGGCATTTCCATGCAACTTTTCTTTTAACTAAATGTGTCTGATTGTATAAGTCAGGTTTTTCAAGGACAGAAATATCCAACTGATGATGTAGAGGTCTCAAAAATTTATCAAAGATGGAGTAAAAGTCACCATATGCACAACCACAGCATTAGTCAGAAGAGCAGCTTTAAGGCCTGAGGGAACTCTGGAGGAGCTGCAGAGATCCACAGCTCAGGTTTGAGAATGTGAGAGGAGATGCTTGATGGTCAGATGGCTAAATGAATGATAGCAAACCACAGTGAAACACAGGGAAGCTGGTCAGACCTGAATGGGAAGATAGATGGAGACTTTAGAAAAAAATAAAGGCTAAAGGCTGCAGAAGTTTTATCGCCGGAGTGAAGATTCATCCTAATAACAGCCCTCGGTATGCAGCCACATATACAATGGAGCGGGTTACATTAAAACATGTTTGTAGAAAGGTCCCAACCAATCCCAGGCAAGCTTTACTAAAATATGAAGAAACATGTATACTGGCTATTCAGTAAAATCTTACTGAGCTTAAAGTGTTTTTATTTGTTAAGAACATGTAAAGAACTGATGGTAAATCCCCCAAAAACGCTTTGATAGCAACTGCCTTGCAAACGAGTGCCTCAGTTTTCATTTGTAGTATTAAAAAGCACTGGTTACTTATCTCTGACTCTACAGTTGTGCTGGTCTGGTACGTAGAGACTTTATGGAAAACACTGACGTTTGTGGTTGTGATGCGAGGAAGTTCAAGGAGGAAAACTCCTAAATAAAAGATCCTACAGAGACTTATTTGTTTTGTTTCTTGTTTGTTTTGTAGAAAGGGATTCTGCTGGTATTTTACGGAGACAAACACAAATGGTTGGGGGGAAAAAAATGTTGAAATTGCTGAACAGAGCACAGAAAATGAGATCTCATGAGGGGGGAAGATGAAAAACAGAGCCATCTGCATGGAGGGGTTGGCTCTCTGAAGAGGATCTGGTCCCATTTCAGTCCTCTGCATCGCTCCCTTTTACTGTAAATCAATCCAAAGGGTTCCTTCCCCTGTCTTTAGATGTCATGCACACGCGCGTGCGCTTCAAGACCAACGCGCATGTGTGCAAACACAGACGGCCAGTGCACTGAACACGGGGGGAATGTTTTTCTCATTTCTGTAACATATCAGCGTGTGTGCGTGTCTGGTTTTAAAGCGGAAAGCGTCTGCATGGTCCCAGGCCTCTGGAGTCATCAGCCTGTGAAGGTCAAGTCTGATTCAGAGAGAGACAAGGCAGATTGGCATGGAAATGGAATCTGCTGTCTCTGTGCCAAACTTCCAGACCGAGCGACTGACTGACTGCCCTCAGCCCTCTCATCACATCCCAGCCCCGTCCTCTCATCATGCCGTCCACTCCTCCTCCTTCCCGTGTGGGCCGCTTTTGCATACCAATATCGGAATAACACAGCAGAGGGGAACAGCTCTGTTTGATGATGGTGATGTCAAACAATGTCTCTGTGAAGAGGAAGCATGGATCCAGCTGTTAGTTGCTACAAGGAACCATCTGCTTGAATCAGAGCTGTCTCCTCTCATTGCTTCTCTGTGTGTGGCAGATTCTGCCTTGAGTCATTTTTAAGCAGCTATTTTACACCCCCCACCCCCTAAAAAAAATGCACCCGCTGAACTAATTGATTTATAAACAGCTGCTTTTAGTAGATATTGTTCTCATCTTTGTTAAATCTTTAGGGGAGGAGTCATCCGTGGTGGTTAGATGTGGAGGCTCAGGTCGACGAATAGAATCTTGTTATATCTAATGGGGAATGGTTAACACCCTTTGGTTTTTTTTAGTGTGTGAAATGTTATCTACATATCGCTGTACATCTCTGCTGGCTTATAAAGTTGGCGTCTGACTCATAGACTGAGTTCAATCAGCTCTGGATCCCAACGTGGAGCAAAATCTCCCTGCAGCTTCTTTCAGCAGAATTTTAAGAAGAAAAAACACAAATTAAATCACCAACAGCTATATTAATGTAAATGTTTGTTAAGCGTTTATAGAAGGAGTGGAGTCAGATCACGGCTGATCAGTGAGCAGGCCCTATGGCTCTCTGCACAGGGCGCCATCGGGTCAGGAGCGCTGCCAGCTAACGGATACCTGATTCATGGTCCTTCTCCGTTCTCTATCAAACGTGGATCGCATTTGTTAAACCCTGTATTAATATTCACATTTCTAAGACCAGTGGTGTCCAAAGATTGTGCAACAATTGTCGAGCTGAAATTACGCCTGAGCCGTGAAGATTTGAATCATTTAAAAGGAAGAAGAAAAGGACGAATAATAAGCAATGTCCTGATGCCTTAGTTATCATGAAAATATCATTAGATGTTTGCTTTCACTTCTAATATAAATAAAAGCCAAATATTTGAGTATTAATTGCAAGAGTCGTCAAGTTAGAAGAATTTTTGGGCCCTAAATTAGATGAAATCTTTTTATTATTAATAATGAAAGTTCTACTTAGCAGAGGTGGGATCAAGTTAATCTCTAAAGAAAGTCTCAAGTAACAACTACATTCAAGACAAGACAGGTGATTCTTAGGTCTGAAACTTTACATTTCAGATCCTTTCACGTTTTTTTAAAGTATGTTATATTATATGGTAAATGTAGACGTGTTTTTTTAACATATATTTATCTCAACAGGTGAAAAAAAAACATTTAACTGTGAACTTTTTGCTAATAAGACAAATTTAGCTGAAATCAACTAAAGCCTATTAAATACATATAATAGTAGTATATTTATACACATCTAATAGTAGTATATTTATATACATCTAATAATAGTATATTTATATAAATCTAATAGTAGTATATTTATCTAAATCTAATAGTAGTATACTTATATAAATATAATAGTAGTATATTTATATAAATATAATAGTAGTATATTTATATAAATCTAATAATAGTATATTTATATAAATATAATAGTAGTATATTTATATAATAGTAGTATCGCCTAGTAGCAAATGAAAAGCACCACCAACCATTCTTTACCTGAAGTTGTTTTAAATCCATCTGCGATTCTCTTCTTGCACATTTTGTGTATTACATGTATTTTTTTGTTGATTTTTTTATTGTTTTTGTACAAAAGAGAAGAAGTTGTCTCTGACTTTTTTTTCCAATGCAAAATCTTGTTAATATGATTGGTTGTGCTGCAGCTCCTGTGTGAAAACACAGATAGAAAAGAGAGGTGGCATTTTAAATACATATCACTTTATTTTAGATTAAACTTTATATTTTGCGTAACATTTTAAGTCTTTAAAAAGGCTCAAGTTATAAGATGAATGACTCGACTCCACCTCTACTTCTTAGTATGAAATGGAAATTAAAGCCAATTATTTGTTAAAGAAAACAAAAAAATTTTCTATTTCAGACAAGGTTTTGTGCCGACTAGGATCAGAGAGTGTTCAACTTACAGCGCTTTCAAAAAACACATGTTGTTAATGTTATTTCTTGATTGTATGTTTTTTGGGTCTTTCTGTTTTGGGACTACAGATGGAAATTAGCAATTATGCTAAAATCTGTCTCATTTACAGCCTGTACAGAAGTATTGACTGTTCATTAATGTGCACTGTCCCCCTAATAAAGTTTATTATTATTATTATTGTTAGGTTTTAATGTATTTCCATTAAAACCTTTTTCAAGTGTCTTTCTGTATCAACCGACAGGCCAAATTTTCTACATTTCAAAATGCTAAATCCTTCTAAGAGCAGCAAACAGTCGCTGGACCCAGATTTGTCCAACCTGTGAGTAATATTTCTACATTACACAGAGATTCTGTAAATTATTGTGTTGGTAAAATCTCAGTAAACATCTTGGTGAATCCAACATGGTGTTCTGGCCATCAGACAAATGAGAAGAGGCTCACCCTGGCCAGCAGTCCTGCTAGATCTGCCACTGAGCCTAATCGCCGTGCTTGTTTGTGTGGGTTGGTGTGTGCCAGTGTGTGTTTGATATAATGAGCATGCGCTTTCGATGTGAATGAGGGCAGTGGAGCGTGAGATGAGTATGTGCTTGCTGGTATGGAACAAGTCCTTGCACTTCCTCGACTGTGTGTGCAGGATTTTGTGACAGGATGAAGTGTGTGAGTGAGGTGGAGTAACAGGGAGTGTTCACCACACTCAAATGGGTCCCTGCCCTTCATGAATATTCACCCCCCACCCCAAACCCTCCCACCTCTTCCAACCCCACTGATTTTAGCTTGCATGTGGGAAAACGAGTTGTAACATTCACTCGCTTAAAGATGCCCTTGCAAATGGATAAAAAAGGAAAGGAACAGGAATGGGAATGTGCTGCGTGTTCATTCCTTTAAACGTAAAGCGGGTCTGGAGCCAGTAACAAAGTGCAGATGAGTGAAATGGTCTTGATCTCATGTGGCACTGTCAGAACTAGGGCAGCACTTAGGTCACATGTTTAGGTCAGTCACCCTTCACTGAGGGATTCTCTAATGCATCCTGTCAACTGCTGTGTCGCCATCGCAGCAAGCGGGGGGTGGGGGCGAGATGTTGTGATGCTTCCCGGCTGCTCCCTCTTGCTTTTAATTTCTCATCTTGGCTCCTTTTTGTGAATTTGTTCCCAATAAAAAGCCAGACCGGCTCTTCTGGAGTCAGGGTGACATTGAGAGATCCTTCTTCCGCCACCGGCTGAAAGATGCTGCTATTCTGATGCGGTCGTTCGCGAGAAAGATTACTCCGGCCAACATGCTGGCATGCAAGCCCACAGATACACACATGACATGGGCGTACACACACGCTGTCAGCATCCTGCTGCTTCGCCTCCACAGATGTTGCACAGTATTTAGGTCAGTTGGTTTGCAGATGGGTGGTCAATGACGCCTGTATCAGCTTGGGTTTCCAGACTGACACAATAGGCCAGTCAGCATCAGCGGCCACCCTGGTGCAACCGGAAGGGCACAGCCTGGTAATCATATTGGACGGCATTAACTTAAGGATGTGAAACAGCATTAAGGTCCAATTTCGGTACAGGGCTTCGGCTCCCGGCATGAGAGAATCTAGGGAACGGATGAAAGCCTTTGAGATAAGATTTGTCTTAGATTGTGTTCAATGCCTTCTGTTATCATTTATTTCCCTTGTTTTTCCACATTTTTTTATTTTGGGATTTTATACAAAAGACCAAACAAAGTCATGGAAAATGATTATTTGACTGCCCTGGTTTACTAATACAATTCAGTTTATCAATATAGCACCAGTTCACAACATGCGTTATCTCAGGGAACTTTACGGAAATAATTCGATCTAATTATAATAATAAATGTTCTATCTTAGATAACCCAGCTGATTGCATCCAATCACCTGCAGAATTGGATCCTCCTGGATGAGTAGCAGTGACAGTAAACATTCACTTGCATTTAATCTTTTACTCTATAGCACTCCTCTATACAAAGCATGCACACAGCGACAGTGGGTAGTAAGAAAACTTCCTTTTATCAGGGAGAAACCTTCAGCAGAACCAGGCTCAGTGTGAGCGGCCATCTGCAGAGGAATACTGGGGTTCAAGGTCGATGTCTGCCGGTTTCAGTCTTTATGTCATTTCTTGTTTTATCCAATAACATGTTTGTTTTGTTCTGTACAGGATTTGCCATTTTTAATTTGAGGCAAAAACAATCTTGCTTTCAACTATTTTAATCTCGAGTTTTTATGTTTAATCCCAATCTCTCAACATTTTTATTTTATGTTATTTTTCCTCAAATTTTTTGTAAATGTTCTTGATTATTTTTCTCTTTTGGGCATAAAGTTGCCATTTATTCAAGTGATGACATCAAGGTTTGCTTTTTAATTTTCAGAATATTATTTCAGTCTTCCCATAAATCTGTTTATGATGCATTTCTATTTAAATCATAGTCTTTTAGTTTGTAACTTTTTCGTTGTTGTTGTTGTTGTCTGTTGTCATAATTCACATACTACCTTTTCTTGTCATTTTTTTGCTCCACACCTCTTAGCTTCATAAGTTTTCTTTTAGATTGAATTTCTCATCTTTTACAAACATGTCACTCACCAAGATCAGAGTGCAAAACAATTGAAAATGAAGTTAAATAAACACCAGCAATCCCTACGGAAACACAGGACTATTACCTGAAGGTATAAATGTGAACCTCTATTTTCTTTTATAGTGTTAAACTTTAAGGGTGTTTTGAATGAAAGGAAGGAAATGAGAGAGACAGAGCAGACCAGAGCTTCAAGGCATAATACTGTAATTGGAAAATTGTGCAAATGCATTTTGGAGTCATGTTATATAAATGGCCCGTGCAGATAATGCCCGAGATTCAAGGCTTGGCCTAATTGAGAGTAGGAGATGGAGGAGCAGAGGAGTGGGGATGCTGAAGGGGGCAAATCAACTGTAGGGGGTTTTGGAAATTGGGTGAAGGAAATTTGGATGGAAATGGGATGTTTTCAAAGGGGAGGGGGGGTATGTTCAAATGGGGTTAGAAGAAAAAAAAACTAGTGAAATAATTCCCACTTTCTTTCTGGGTCTCCACACCTGTGACCCAGCAGCCAGCTGCCCTGCCTGTTTCTCCGCACAGCCTGCTCGTTGTTTTTGGTGCGTTTCTTCTTTTTCTTCTTTTCTTTTTACCTCATGTGTGCAACTCTCTTTGGTTCTCTCTCAGACTCTATGATTGATGAGTTGCGGTCAGACCTGGATCCTCGCCACAGCCTGGGCCTGATCAGGCATGTTCTGGTCATAACAATGCCATCAATATGTGCCTGACTGCTGGGAGCACGCATGTGTTTGTGTGTGTGTGTGTGCTCGCCTGTAATGACACATCAAATTGAAACATACCATAACCCAGTGGAGCAAGATGCACGGCTGGAATTTCCGCTTCCTGCTCCTTTTGAAGGGATTAAAGCGGAGTGCTGTTTAGATATGGCCGCCCTCGCTGATTGGGATTTGAAACACATTAATTAGCTCTTTCATGAATGATCTACGGTAAATGTCACTAATTGACTGATGAACTCTCTTCTTGTGGTTTTTCTGTGCTTTCTTTGTGCCATCTCAGGTTTCCTCTGCAGCTCGAGATTGACCAAAAATCTGCTTGATATTTGATGAGCAGCACTTGATGAAAGGCATTAGCAGGTCTGCATTATTTATGAAGGGCCGAGTGATGCATTAACTCATTAAATATGTATGTGTACATTACATGAAAAAGAACATGCCCCATTGCATGTCATATTGATTCTGGTGTGAGTTACGAGTCTCCTGGACGGACTTTATGAGGAAAACACACCAGGAGGTCGAAGGCTTAGGAGGCAGATCTGACAGAGCCTCTCCCTGGATGCCCGGCCGCAGCTGTGGAGATGCACAGGTTTAAGGTTACATGCAGCCGATTTTACATCAGGAGGCCTGAATGCGGAGCAACGTGAGGGAACCAGCGGCAGCTACCAGTGTTCTTAGATTCTTTCCCTCATCTGGTTTGCTATATCACTTTACTCTTCCAACTTTTTTGTTTTCCATTTGCAGCTTCGCTAGCTGTGCTGGCCCTGTCAAAACAGAGAACGCAGGCATGCGATGGGAGATAATGGACAACCTGTTGGCAATCAAAAAAAAAAAATCTTTGCCTATTCCCCCCAAAAAGTCGCTTCTTTTGACAGTTTAAAAGGAAAGTTAAAATTCTGCTCACGGATGAAGACTGAAGCCCCCCCCCAACAAAAAAACAACAATAAAACAACAAAACAATGAAATGTTTCAAGAAGAGCTTTCATGGTAATCATTAGTTGGTATTCATGGAAATAAAAAAGTAAAAGTTTAATTGTCTGTACAAAAACAAGCACAGCTGCTGCTTTCTTTCCTCTATGAAGACATGAGAGCCATCATGTTGTGGGATTCAAAGATAATCATACACTTGAATTTTTTGGCAGAAAGTTTTCCTACAGCTACTCGGATGATTTTAACACATAAATGTGAGTCCCTGGTCCAAAACAGAGTCCAGCCAAGGAACTGATTGTTTGATTCAGGTCTGTTGAAGTCTCTTATCTGAGTCCCTCTGCTCTACAGCAGCTGCACTGCTCTAAGGTCACACTTAGAAACTCAGGTCTTTCAGGTTATAACTAGTGTTGTCAAGAGTTTAGCTATAAAAAGCTTCGCTGTCAGTAAGAAAGAACGTCCCCACAGCATGAAGCTGCCGCCATGTTTCTTTGTGGGGGGGTGCATGCTCAGTTTGTTAGTTTTCCATCACATAGGGTGATTTGCATGATAAATGTGTTCTCATCAGATCTGAACTTCATCCTCCACATATTTATAGTCTATTGAACAGATTCTTCAAACCAAACTGTGGATCTTTGCAGCGAACTGTTGATTAATAAACTAATCCTGCTTTAAACGTACAGTATTTGATCCTACGCAGACGTGGAAGGGCTGCAAAATAAAGTCACACAAGTGAAAGTAAAGTAACTTAGATTGAAAAGAAAATCCAATATAAGTAAAATTTCAAAATATTACTCAAATAAAAGTAAAAATTACTGCAGCAAAATTGAAATTCAATTAAAAATTACCTTTTACATAAACAGTTGCAATAAATAACAGGAGAAATAAAAAAAAACATTACATTTTTTACCAACAGTTATTTATATGTTAAACAACCTGCAGTTTTTTTGCTTCTCTGTTTTAAAGATTTTGAATCATCCAATCATTAACACATTTAATGCCAATCTTTGTTTTAGATTTTTGTTTCACTAACAAATAGCAAATTACAAACATGTAATTTAATATATTTATCATTCAGAAAACCCAATTAAAAAATGAGTGAGAAATAAATCCACTCTTATGGTCTGTTTACCCTGTGAGATAGCCCCGCCCCTTTGCACCATGACGTGTCTCGATGTTTCTTGGTCTTCATGATATTTTTTTTCACCAATGTTCTCCAATAATCCACTTCAACTAGATGAAATTTTAATTTTTTTTAATTTTTGAAGGTAAATGCTAACAACGGATTTCATTTAGTGGGTTCAAAGTAAAGATGTCTAAACATTTATAAGAACATAGCAGCTTTTATTTCTTAGTCTTAAAAAATACACCGCCACATATCCTTTCTTTTTCTTTAACACTGTTAAATGTTTATGCTGGTTTGTTGCACAGAATCCATAGAAAATAGGTCAAACCTACAATGTGACAGAGTAAAGTTCAAATGGTATAAAGGATCTTTATGGAGAAGTTCCAGGTTTAGAGATCAGCAGCTTTTTAAAGAGATCGAGTTGATGCGTTTTGCTGCTGCATAGGTTTGATTTGTTATATTTGCACAAAAACACCTTTGCAGTCTGAGATAAATGTAAAAACAACAAGCCGTCATAAACAGAAGCTCAATGGGGGAAGGTTTTAATAAATCTACAGTAATGCGGGTCTGTGGGGGCGTCTCAGGACGGAGCCAAGAAACCAGATGAGCGTATACCTGGCCTGGGGCGCACACAGAAACAGCAAGGATAAGGGGGGTGGACAGAAGGGAGGGGGGTGGAGAAGCCACAGGCACATTATGTCTCTCATTGCCCTGACTTCTTCTCTCCCCTGCCATCAGTCTCATCTCTCGCCCACTCCGTCTCTGCTCACATCATCAGCAGCATGAAAGCCATGCCCACAAACACTGATGTGTTTGTCAGAGAAAATGCCCCGTCACTTTAATAGCATTTCATGCCATCTCCGCTTTCACCGAGGACTCGCAGTTTGTTCTTCAGTCGCACAAAACGCAGACTGTAATTTCAGACAAACGCAATGGAAACATAGAGTGCGTCCAATCAGACTTAATCATGTATGGAGAAATGTAATTTTGGAGGACAGCGGGGCAGGGAGCGGGTTGATGCGGGTATTAGTTACTGCATTAAAAAGCTGTGTCTGCGTTCCACAAATATGGATGTATGGAGTCTGCTTGTGATTTGAATCTGACTAATGTATCGGAACAAACCCATCTGTGCAACACTGACCCCTGAGGTGAGGGTTTGGGGTGAATGTGGGGGGGGGGTTTGAGAGCGTGGGCGTCCGGTATATGCTCCAAGATGGCCGGGGAGATGGGAAGCAAAACAGAAAACATACCCTCATAACTTTTTCCACATCCCGTCAAAGCAGCACAGAATATGAAGTAGAATGTAAGATATCCAATCTAAGACCTCTAAACTCAATCCACTTCATTAGCTGTTAGGAGCCAGTAGACTTCAATCAGACTCTTTAATGTTGGGTTAGCTGCGATTACCAACATCAAGAACAATGTTAAAAATAACAATGCTCATGTTTTACCAGCCTCTAACTGATCATGTTTGAGTTAAATGGATGCAAACCTGCGAAAATGTTGAAGGCGACATCTTTGGCAGCACTGCCTCGTGGGTGACCTTTGAAATAAAATAATCAGGAAGGAAACAGAGGACCCTGAGTCTGGTTCTAGGTGCGATTGTTAAACACTGATGTGCAAATATAGCTGGTATAGGATCCAGCGTTTATAGTGTTCAGGAATGAAGATGGACGTGGAAACGCTGCTGTGATTCATAAACCTTCTAACTAAAGTAAAAGAAGCTTTTGCAAAAAGAGGCCTGTATTGTAGCAAGTTGGTCTGAAAGATCACTGCAAAGAAAAAAAGGAAAAAACAAGATTACGTGAAGATTATTTTACTTTTTTTTTTTTATCCAGACCAGACAGGATGTTTTAGGATGGACACAGATGAACAAAAGCTTAAATTCAATGTGCAAATTAGCTGCAAAGTGACTGAAGGACTGAAGGTTTGGGGAGGAATAATAAAGCACAGAAAATGACTGAGCAGAACTGAAAAGCTGTTTCATGAGCGAGGAGGCCCACAAATCTGACTCGACACTCGAGTCCTGCCAGAAGGAATGGGTCTAAGTAGCAGCTAGCTATAATGTGAAGCCTGTAGAAAGAAACTTAAAAGAGGTAGACAACCTAAAATACAAATGTTCTGAACTTAATCTAAAGATTGTTTTCTTAACATTTTTCCTAAAAAGTTATCGTTCTTATTATTCTAGAATTGCGTTAAATTAGGTGACTTTAATTGATATGAATAAGCAAATCATCTCTACAAACATAAGAATTATCAGAGAAACATGTTGGTAGGAGCAGACAAACCATCCTCCTTCTCATCCTTTCAATAAAAATGTTTATTTTTCATTCTGTCATTTCACTTAGAAAACATTTCTTTATCTTCAAAATACAAGGAATGTGTATTAAATGCAGTGTTATTTACTTTATCTTCATTAGACCAACAGGACTCCTTCATATTTAGTTAAACACAATACGTTTTGGTCCTACACCTCTACATTTAACTCTCTCTCACCTCAGTCTTCATAAAATCACCCTTTTTTTAAAGCACTCGTCTTTTGGGGGTCAAAGGTGTGACTTTTTATTTGATTTGTTTCTTATTTGATCTTATTTTCCTCTGATTTTCATTCTCTTTGCTTCTTTAAACATTTAAAAACATCTGTATCTAAATTCAAAGGTGGTGTTTCTGAATGAGCTTCAAGGATTCTCTACTGTTTGTTTGCGTCTTGATTTGCACATAAAATAATATTTTCTCGTGTGTTTTGTTCTTTGTGCTGTCGACCATTAAACATTTGACTAAATTTATTCAGTCCGTGTTTTCATGTATTAAAACTCTCCTGCTCATGGGATATTACCACACGACAGTGACACATGATTTACGTAAAGTGGAGCTTAATTTAATTGTCTAATGGAGAGCAGAGTGCTGGAAAACGTCATCTTGGTGTAATGAAGGGGTGCAACAGATGATCCAGGAAGGTGTGTGAGCAGATTGGGCAAGGAGAGCATTTATCTCAGAAAGTAAAGAGACCTCTGTAGTTCCCATCAGCTCAGGTGGGGGAATCTGTAGAAAGGAAAACTGTTCATGGTTCAGTCCAGAGGTCACACTAAATCCTTGGTAGTTTCTCCATAAGCCATTAAGAGAAGTCAGCAAGCATTTGGAAGACGGTTTGCTAAGATGAAGATGAAATTAATACCTTGTCCTTGTGACAAAGTGGTTTGTGTTCACCACTTGTCCCTTATTCTCTCCGATTCATTTACTTTCTGTAGCTGGTCATAATGCTTAAATTTAAACATTAGTTTGTAACTTTGCTTCACTTTCTATCGTTTGTTGTTTGTGTTGGCACTATGTTGCAGTCTCCATCTATTTATATGCTTAGGTTAAAGCTACTACTTCTGGACTCTTGATTGAAGCTCTTTTTTTTGAAAGTGTATTCATGGATTATGTGTTGTTTTTTTTTACTCACCATTGTTTCTCTCTTGTAGATCTGCAGCAGGTCAGGAGTTTAGGAGGAGCCCGCCCAGTATTTCCTGCTTAAATGGCTGAATGATCTTAAGGTTACCTTGCTGGGTTCAACCATTTAGAGGGTTTTTCTTTGGAATATTGCTTTGTTTGTTTTTCTTTAAAGTAGCTTTTTGAGTTATCTTGTAATATGTTTTTTTTTTCTATTGACTTAAATTGTGCTGTTTGTGAAAAAAATCACAATTGCTTGAAAATATATATGTATATCCTTCGTAAAGTTGTTTTTTGTGTGTTTTGTTCAACTGGTGTAAATTTGGACAATGCCAAACTTGCCTCAAACCGTTGTACATGAGATATCTGTGGAATCAAACAAGTGTAATCAACTTGTGATCTACTGGTTAATATATTAGCCAGAGCTAACACCATTTGCAGAAGCTCGTGGGAAATTAAAATCCGATCAAAGTACAATAAATGACTGTTTAAAATTACAGGGAAGCATCTTTCGTCATTCTAATATTTCTGATAAAATGTTTTGATCCCGATGTTAACTGTAAGCAGACCCAGAACTGGAGCTTGTCAAAACCTAGCATGATCACGTCATTGGAACATGCGCCATCGGATATACATCCGGATCGCCCTCGATTTTACTTTATAAAAATGAAAACATTTTTTCTCTCCCTAAAATTAGTGAACATATTAAACTACGCTGTGCAAAAGGTTAATCATTCCTTTGTGTTTCATTCCTCCTCTGTGCCCGATCCGTCCAAGGAATGGGATTCTACGCTAACTTGTTTGGCTTTGGATTTTTACATAAATCTAGTGTTGTCGAGTTTTTAGTTTTGCTTTTCGTTTTAACATTACGCTATATCATGCATGATCTAAAGAAAGACAAAGCTAAAATGCACGGTGACATCAGACCTCAGAAGGAGAGAATGTGAAAGACATTCAACAGTCTCAGAAAAGTCATGAATTGTTTTTATAAGATGTAGTTTAGCATTCTTTGATTTAACGATAGGAATAAGTACTTTTAAAAGCATAATTATATTACTAATGTTGATCTGGATGAATGATGGTCCAAACCGTGCTTCTGCGATGGATCGGGTTGTGACAGAGCTCTTTGTAGCCTAGCTCTCCATCTGGGTTAGCATCTCCTAGCGTTAGCTGCACAAACACGGTCGACTCCTCTGCCTTATCTTCATCACCTGTTGTGATTTCTACATTCTCATCAATTTCAAGTTCAAACTGAAAATGCTTCACTTTACTCATTGCTGTTTTGGCTGGACGAAGCTAGTGCTAGTGGACCTAGCATATGCCATTTACCCAGAATGCATCACAGCGTAAACAACATGGCGGCATCCATGTGGGAATATTTTATTTAAATGTGTTAAAGCTAAACATATTACACTATTTTTACTGTTTTTATATCAAAAAAAAATTATTTCACTTTAAGAAAGAACGTCACATCAGACCAAGTTCCATGGGAAAAATTTTATTTATCAATAAGCTGTAGTTTCCAAACTGGTGGAACGTTGTTTCCATTGTAGCTGGTGCCAACAGGTTACGCTGAGAAGCGGTAAATAAGTGAATGGCAAAAAAAGAAACATAAAGATAACATTTGTGATTTCGAACAAAAAAGGAAAATAAATTCAACAGGTTTTGCTTTTACATGCAAAATAAAATGATAATACTGTGACTTTGAAAAACAAGGCAGAAACCATCCTGCAGCATCCTTGTGCTAAATTAGGAAGGAGGGGACGACAACGGGGAGGGGAGAGGAGGAGGTGAGCGAGCATCTTTAAAACAAAAGACCGCCCGGCAGATAATGAGTGGAGTAAGCCAGATGATTTATCGGTGAGTGCGCCACTCTAACGCTCTCATATGTGGTCTTTCTTTCCTCCGCTTCTCCTCCGTCCTGCTCCCTTCCCCTTCCGGCCCTCTGGACTTATTAAAACTGAAATCAGACTCTTCTTTTTTGGCCCAACATCTTTTTTTATAATGTTGCCAAGGGTGAAGGTAACTCAAAAGGAGCAGAATAACACAGTCTTCATATGCAGAGTAAAGCGGTGCCTCCAAATCATCCTAGTTTCAGTGACCTGTCCGTTTCAAAGCCGCTCGGTGACAAAGGTTCAGTCTGACGAAATAAATCCCTGTTGAATGGCAACATAAAAAAACTCTGATTCCTAGATTTATTTTATTATTATTATTATTATTAATATTTTTAAAACACGTGTGGTAACAAAGACTTTTTTCGACAATACTGGAGGCTGCGTAAAAGACAGCTCATGTTGCAATATTCAGTTAAAATCTAAAGGAAGAGAAAATGAAGACAAAAAAAAAAATTCAAAGGATTCATACAAAACACACTTTAAAAAGACGGCTATTTACAAACATCCTCCATTACAAAAATCTAATCTTAAATTCTTCTTATGAGCAGTGTTCAGGTGGAAATTACATCTTAAATTGGGCTCTATCCATATATTTACATTTCACGGCTGAGTCTTTTTCGTTTTTTTTTTTTTCTTTTCTATCATTTCTCCAGAATTCGAATAACACTAAGCGGTCGCTAGAATGAATGAAAATGAGATATGCTTTGCGGTAATTTGGTAATGACTCCCTAAGCTGGTGTAGATGAATGGAGGCGCGGTGATCCGAAACAAAAATATATGCTCTAGATGAGTTTTGCAGAGGGGTGCATGCTGAGTTAAAACGCAGGGCCGCAAAAAAAAAAAAAAAAAAAAAAAGCCCCAGCAGCTGCTGAGGTTGTTAACTCAGAGGTTAACGACACACAAGAGTTCGAATCGTCAGGCTGGGGTCGCCTTTTAACTCAGCAGCGCCTGTCCGAGGGTGATGTTGGTACTGATGATGTTGGATAAACATTAATAAACCTGGACCTGCTGGTCTCGATGTGTTTGTGTTGCCCTGTGTGCGAAGGCGACGCCACGTCGTCATCAGTGGCCCCCCATATCTCCTCCTATTACGGCAAGACATTAGTACCCAATATTGGTTTACTCTTCCAATCCGCCTAAACATCGAGGTTTGATAAGTCGAGATGTTTGGAAGAATCTGGTGATTCACAACTTAAAATGTTTTCTTTATTACATTTATTATCTTTAACTGGAACTTGCTGGTGTCAAATTTGGCCTCCTGAAGGGTTTCACCCTCTTTTACAGCGTCCTGCGCTTTTCTCTTCATTTATGCATGTGATACAGCCATGCAATAAATACCTGTTTATGAGCAGCTGAAAAATGCTTCTACAATCTGCTAGAACAATTTTTTTTCCGTCTCTTATCAACAGGCATTGGGTGAAGTCAAATGATTAAGGAGGAGTTTAAAATGTGACTTGCTGGTGTAACGTGTTTTTTTTTTTTTGCTGGATTTTAACCTTTCTGTTGAATTATTGAAGGAATTTTTATGAGTTTTTTTCCTAAATGGATTGTGAAGTCACCTATATTTGGCACAGATGGCTTGCCGATTCTCAAACATCATTAGCTTTGAATGTAGCACTCCATTGCTCAGTTAGAGAAGGTGCCCAGTCCCTCAAACCGTCTGTCATAGCAGCACCAGGCACACTTGCAAGCATCAACTGAGTGGAAACTGCAAATATAAGCACAAATAAGCACCTATGTGTACACACATAAACAACCCCCCGGCTCCCGTTCCACACACATGCAGCTGCGGTGAAATCCCGCCTTGATGCTGTCGCCCTGGGCCGTCTGATAGCTGGGCTGCAGTGTCCTCGCTGAATATTTCTACGCAGCATTTTTATTCACAGCACAGCTGGTGAGAGAGGATGGCAGAATGAGTGCTGCAGAAACCACCTAAACCAGCCCTGCCTGCACCCCCCCCCCTTCATTATCCTTTCAGGTTTAAGCCAAGTCGCAGGAACGTTTTCTCCTCGCCACCCTGGCTGGTGAGAATGGGCTCTAAGATGGCACACAGATTAGTGACACGCTGGCGACGAAGCTGACTGCGCTCCACTGACTCATCTACAGACGGCGGCCAAATGGCATCTGACCATACTGTATTCCAGCTCTCCATCCAAACCTTTATGTAGGACATCATACCTAGGTAGGCCAGCCAATCAGGGAGGACCGTCCGGCCGACGCCCCAAACTAACATTTTTTGTTGCTTCAACTAGAAGAGAGAGCAAACAAATACCAACCTGCCTGCCTGTCTGTCTGAAAGCCGATCCGGCGGTGAGGTCTCCGATCTTTGCCAACTGGAGCACTCAGTATTTGTTAGATCTTGTCTGTCGGCACGTCGCCCTCTTTTTTTCTAAGCTTAGGCTACAGTATCTAGACATCAAATCCAATGAAGTCTCCCCTCATAGAAAGAACTGGCCCGGACATGTCCGACCAAACTCACCGAGGACACACCCTGAAATACAGACAAATATCAGAGCAGTGCTGGAGCTCGTATCAGAGAACCAGGAGGGATTCTCACACGCCCACCTATGAACACCTCCACAGTCCAGGTTAAAGTCCCTCTTTAGAAAGTAAAACGATAAGATGATGCAGGCGGTGAGGAGATGGAGTCGTAACGACGATGGGTTTAGCTCTATACATTGTGCACTCGTAGGAAAGGTCTAACAAAATACAACTGCTTTGTGAACTTAATCAGGGTTCGAGGAAATCCTCCATCAAAAATAGTAAGTAAGGCAAACATCAGAGGTGCGTAAGGGAGAGGAGCACATTATTTCACACACGGTGGAAGATACCTGAGCTATCTGGAGAGTTTTCCATGGCCCAGAAACGGGGCCCCCCCGACACTTGCACAGATTTGCACACACATACACACACTTCTGTTTTTTTTTTTTCCTCTCTCGCTTGGACACAAGCTGCAGACCAAACGGCTCCTGCCCCCCCCCGCCCCTCCCGCATCCCCGGCCTGTTTCCGGGCTGCTGTGTGCTGGGATGGTGTGTTTAATTGGGTGTAGCGCAGACTGTACTTCAGGGAGATGAGATAAGTTATATTCCGTCCGTTAACAGAGAGAGTTCCATCTGTAGGTCGGCTGCTCCGCTCCCGACGCTCTGGTAGTGGGGGGGGGGGGGGACGTAGAGGGCGAGAGGTGAGCCTTGGAGAGGGTTGATGGTTGGGGGTGAAAGGAAGGCTGGGGGCTCATCAGAAAAGCCAGACAAACCGGATCTCTCATCAGTTGGCTCCCGAGCCCCGCTGGTGACTGGTCAGTACATGTTTCTCCAGATTTGTGCAGCAGGTGGTACAAATAACTGGGGGCTTCAAGTCCCCAAATGCAAAGGAAAGTGTTCTTCCCAAGAACGTAAATCAAGCGCTCCTCTTTTCTCCTCTCTCCTGGCCGTTACTGCTGGCTCCCTGAAGCACGTCAGACCTTGTAGTAGATGTTGGCTGGGCTCTGTGGGGGCATCTCCTGGACGATGTAGACCGGGTGACCGTAGTCCCCGCTCACCTTCTCGTAGTGGGGGCAGTAGTTGTTCTCTGTCCGCAGGGGGATGATGATGTCGCTGGGCTCCGTGCCGGCCGTGCCGCCGGGCAGCTTGGGGTTAGACAGCGTGCTGAGCGACAGCGCCGAGGGGCGGGCCTGCGAGTGGGCATTTTTCCTGGAGCGCTTGCGCACCTTGATGAGGAGGATGACGACAAGCAGGATGAGCACGAGGAAGATTATGCAGCCGATCGCTATGGCGGAGAAGACGGCGACCTTGGAGCTGAAGAAGCCATCGGCACTGGAGGAGGACCCTGGTTCGTCCTGAATCTTAGGGCCTGGATGCAGAGAGAGAGAGAGAGAACTTCAGGAGAGGAAGGTCACAAAAAGGCAGGAAGCTGAAGAGAGGAAAGACTTCTGATGAATGAGAAACCATTTTTCAATATGTAGAGTTTAGTGATATATAGAAAAGACAATTAAAGGTGATAAAAACAATTCAGTGATAAACAAAACTCAGCTTGATGATATTTATCTAGATTGCCTTATAAAAAGCATCAATTTCCATTCAGCTTTCCTCATTTTGTCAGATTACCTTCAAACATTTCAATGCACATCCTGAGATTCTGGGTTATAAACAAAGTGATGAACATTCAAACAGTGGAAGAATGAAAAACAACACAGATGTGTTATGATCAGGGCACGTCTCTTGTATGTCTAGAATTAAACGTTCTTCTTTTAGCATAGCTTAGGCTTGGTCAGTCTGGATGGAGAGCAGCTGTCACAGATTCCTGGATTGGTTGAACTTCAGGCTTTGAACACATAGATATGCTTTGATCTGAACGGTTTCATTTTTTTCAGGTTTGTCTTCTAGTATTTCCTCCACTGACCTTCATCTCTCTGTGCATTAGCTCTGACCAGTCTCTGTTTTCATATTGAGGAAAAGCTCCCCCTTATCCTGATGCAGCCACCTCCATGTTTGACTGTGGAGATGTTATTCACTGTTGTTTGCATTGTTTTGTTTGTAGACCATAACATTCAGGGATGCAGGAGTTTGGGTTGAAAAAGAGGGAAGACAAGCAGCAAAGGTCCACAAGACAGCATGAAAATGACCGAGGCAGCTTAGTTTATGTTTCATCTGACCAGAACATCTTCATCATCATCTTCTTTCAGTCCGTCATGGGATGTCCAAAGCCTGGACGATTGCACCACCTCACAATGATTCGGTTCTTTCTTTCGATATCACACAAGAAACATTTTGAAGTTTTTGGTCATAAAGTCAAACCAAGGTGAGATGGTTTGAGGGGGTGTGAATACTTTTGCGAGGCAATAAAAGAACAGTGAGCATGAAGGACATCTGTTCTTGATTCTTCGTTTTTCTTTCTTTTATTTTGCAGAAATCAATAGAGAAAGGCCATAAATGGCCTGTTTAATTAGAAAATAAAGAGGTTGTTATGCCATTCAAATCTAACGAGTGAAGAGAAAATTGATTGTTGGTAAGAGGAGACAGAGCCCCCCCCCACACACGAGTAACTTTTATGAAGTCCCTGAGAGCCAGCAGAGCATTTACAGTCCGTCTGTCCTGACATGTGCAGACCACAGTAAATCAGCTCGGAGTGAATCCCACTCTCTTGTTTGCGCATCGTGACTAACGGTCCCCTTGATGTAATCTAATTGAATGAGCTCCAATGAAATCTGAAGGCGACGCTCAGCAGGGCTCAGATTCCCGCTCTGGTTTTTTTCTTTCTGTTTGCTTGTTTTTTTTTGGGGGGGGGTTTGCGATTCAAGCGAGGGCAAGTTGTTCCGACATGTTTTGTGTGTCGGAGGCCAACTTAGCGATGGAAAAACCAAATGTGGAGGGCACATCTGAACATCTGATTTTGTTTTATCCTTTTGTTCGAAGGGGTTCAGGATGGGATGGGAAGAGAACCGCTCTGACTGAAATCTGAGAACAACCAAATCTGTTTTCCATGTATGCATGCAGCTGCTGCCAAAGACCAGCCCCCAGCCATCACTCTTTTACTGTCCGTGACCCGTCCTCACCTCTAACACCCCCCTTACCTCCACAGGCACACAAAAATCTCATACCTCAGGAGCCTGCCAGTCCCGTTAATGACTGTGTCTCCCTATGCTGCTGGCCTCCTTTGCACTCAACCATTTATTGATAAGGGGATAACTGCACCTTAAGCCTTATCGCCACCAAATGGCATGATTGAAGGCGTCCAATTCTGGTCTTATCCGTGAAATCGGAGGCTGAAGGAATTTCGTACATTCTGGGCGAGTCGGGGAGAGAGGCTGTCAGAAATTTCATTCCTGAAATATCAGCCCCTCAACCCACCGCCACTCGTCCTTCATTCCACCCTCACTTGACATAATGACTGATCCAACAGTGGCAGGCAGGTGAAAACCCCAGGAATACAGCAAAAGTGACATGAGGACATCTTTTTTTAGAGCGGCTAACGTCAAATAAGCAACTATTAAGGGATCGCTGCTTATCACGTCGGGACAGAAGGAACAGTGTGAACTTTAGGGGAAGTTTGTGGTGCACAAAGTGGTGAAGCGAGTCAAAAAGTTTCCACAAAGCAACGCTCTTTGGAGAAAAGACGAAGGGGAATAGGTATCTCTGGTGGGAGGCAGCCGAGAAAAAGCTGCAGGTGAAAAACAAGAGATGAAGACAGCCTGAAAACATCCACCGAGGCTCGAGTGACTCCCTCAATTATCCCTCCTTCTGATCTTCATTGATCTGCTGCTCTAATGAGATTTAAGGCAGATATGCAATAATGAGGTCTGTCTTTAAGTCTCCCACGATGCAGCACACTCCCTTTGTGACTCAGGGCGAGCTGTATTTGTTTAGGGCGTGGTTTTATGTCGTGTCATCGCAACCTGCATTTTGGAGAGTTTCACTCCATTCTGTGAGGAGCTCCGGTTTCCCACGTACTCCAGCAGTAAAGAGCAGCCTGAAGTTTACCAAGAGTCAAATGGGGCAAAAAATATACTTTGAGAAGCTGATTTATAATAGTGAATTTCTGTCTGTGGACGTTAAATGAGATTATTAGCAGGAGCTTCAGGTTGTGGGTTTTTCTAACGCATAAAAGGTTTTTGATATTTTTTAACAACATTATGTATTAATAACAAAAGGAAACAAATAAAGTGTCTTTGAATTTAGCTCTTGGAAAGGCAGCCAGGAGTTTAAATGGGTTAAGAAGAAAGTCACAGTGAAAAATCCAGCATCTGAAAAAATACTTGAGCTGGATGTGAAAGCTGGTCAGATATTATGGGATGTAAACATCTGAGAGGAGGTAAAAGACTGAAAGGAGATTATAGGAATTTTTTTAGTTTAAATTGAAAGAAAATCTACTGGATGAAACTGAATTAAGCAAACCTTTTGACACTAATTAATAAATAAAAAACTTTATTAAAACAGCAAATCAACCTATAGTCTAAAATAATCATAAACACGATGAAATGAATCCGTCTTAATGGCTGTTTTTTCCACTCAATAGTTAAAATAAATTACTTTCATCAAGTTTTTTGATGATAAATAATTTTGCAGCAATATTACATTTCATGCAGGGAACATAGAAGGGGCAGAATCATGCTGTGTGGGATTTTTCTTCAATAGGGACAAGAAAACAGGTCTATAGAAAATCTGTTGCCATATCGAACAACAAACAGTTTATTTTTATTTTAGCTTTTGGATTCAAAATCAAGCACTTTTTTAATTAAAATAAAAATAGCTCTAAAAACACAAATCTGCTTCTCATTATGTCATTCTGTTGTAAAAATTAAATGTAAATATTCGTCATAAAAGCCACAGGTTTTTGGTATTATACTACATTAGTTAGTTCTTTACATCATTTTTAGCCACTGTTAAGAGCCACTGTAGGGGGTCCAAAGAGCGCAGGTTACAGACTCCTGGCCTAGTCAAAGTCCAGATGTAAACCCAGGTAAGAATCTGTGGCAAGAGTTGAACGTTGTTGGATCGGACTGAGCTGGACTTATTTAAAGGACCAGAACAAGCATTTATTTCTTTCAGAGTTCATGGCCGAAGCGTCTGTGAATGAACTCACCAGGGATTCCTGGCATCACAGGCCCAGTCTTACTGGGGTCGGGTGGACCGGAACTGCTGGACTCCGGTATTGCGTTGTCCTCTGGGGTTTCCGGCCCCTCTGGGTTCGCTGCATTCGGGACTGTGGGAAACGGAGGAGAAGAAAAGAAAAACACACAAAAAGTCAGCCTTGGAAAGCCGCATGCGATGAATTACAATGACTTGTTCCTCTGCTACAGCAAAGGATTATGCTTATTATCTTTTGATATATCTTTTATACACAGAGACGGTTATCTTTGCCGTGTCGAAACTGTGTCAGAAGGGAAGATGAAAGCAGAAAAAAAGAGGGGGGGGGGGGGGATTTGCCAACGCCTGTGAAACACGCCGATATCCCTGTCCTGTCGTAAAAAAGTGAGCTCACATCTACATCAGCAGCTCCTTCAGCAAACACTCAGACAGGCATTTCCAACGCCGACACACTCATGAGAGCTCTGCACACTCCCACACACACACCTCCAATATACTTACAATACACTCAGGCCTGGCAGAATGGGGCTAAAGTAGTTATATATTAACTTTTTATTGTTTTACATTATTCATCACGTTAAAAGGCCATAATATGCCTTATTTATTGCACGGGCTTTAACTCTGCAAGACGAAGCATACTTCAGTGAGGGGGGCGTTAATAAGAGGGCTGGAAAAGGGAGCAGAGGGGTAGATGAGGAGAGTAGAAGAAGAAGAAGAAGAAGAGGAAGGGAGGGGCGGCTGTATGAGCTGTGAGGGGAGCGCAGAGGAAACAGAGAGTTTATCTGACTGTCTGTTGTGATTTCAGCACACACACTTTGAAGGCTCTGCGCTCTAAACAGCCGTGGGTCCTCCAGCGTGGTTTTTACAAGAGCAATGCCGGCAGACAGGAGACAGTCAGACACTATTAACGGACGGATTGTGCATGAGTCCATCAGGTATTTCTGCAGACCTTATCTGCATCTGCCCCCAGGCCCGCTCTGAGGGCGGAGGAAGAGCCAAGCAGAGCAGGGGGCTCGTGGGGAGGCAATTTATGTTGGAGTCCCCTGTGGGAAGCGTGTGTGGCCAAGCACGGGCGGATGATAGGAAGGGGGCCAGTCATTCTGGCAGGAAATTTTCTATTTCCAAGCAATTATGGCTAAATCCTGAGATGAAATGAGAAATGATTTGGGTGTGGGTGAGGAGATAGAAAAAAACGGATTGGACTATGGTGTCTCTTTCTTCTTCTTTTCTTCTCTCGTTTCTTTGTGTGTGTGGGTCTTCGGGGGGGGGGTCTCCTGCTCTATGTTCTCCATGTCCTGAACACAACCCGGCCCGGCGCTGATTGCAGCAGAGCCCAACCTAGCCGCTAGCTGTTGTGCCTTGTCAATAATTGATGAGAGAAGACAGGAGTGAGAAGTGGGAACATTCACGCATGACAAGGGATGCATGAGGACACAGATCTGACTCACTCTCAGCATGCCCCCCCCCCCGTCAACCACCCACCCTCGGGTACTGAGCATGTGCATGCAGCGACCTAATGTTCTGACCTATTTTTTTTTCTGTCTGTGCGTGCTGTTTGACATTTTCCTTAGCTAGGCAGACAAGCAACTAACTCAGAAGTGCCAAGCCACCAGAAGGAGGTAGAGGCTGGGGGGGGGGGGTGATGATCGAGTGACAGAAAGGAGAGACGGGGACGTCAGGAGAGGTAGATGGAGGGAAAAAACACGAAGAGGGATATATGCGTGCGTGGCAGTGAGTCAACATATTTCTAATGAGCACGGTGACATGGGAACGGCTCTGCTGAACAGCAGCGTATTTATAAACCATGAGATCCAATTCAGGCAGTTTCTCTTCCCATTTTATTGTTTTACAGAAAATGAAACTGCAAAAGTAACAGACATTTAAGGAATAATTAGTGACATAAAAGGCATAAACATTACTGTTTCATCAAGATTTTATGTCATACGCCCACATTTAGGATGCCGTCATTCTGAAGCAGATCAAGATTGATCCTTCTTTTATGTTGGTTTTATTTGTTTTTGCAAATAAAAACGTATGAAGTGTGTTGTGCTTTTTTATTCTTCCTTTCTATCAGAAATCCTAACTGCTTTCAGGAAGTCTATTAATTTGTGTACAAAGCATCATGAAGATTCAGGAACAGACATGACTGTTACTAAATGTTAATTAATCTGTTGCCAGGACAACTATTAACCATCTATCAGTCATACGACGTTCCGCCTAAACTACTTTGTGTTTTTACCTGTCAAATAATGTTCCACAAAGTAACATTAAAGCTTGTTTGGTGAGAAAATGTGAGAAGAATGATAAACAATGGATTGTTTCACATGGCACTGAAAGTATATATGCACCACAAATGATGCTGTAAAGAAAACTGGGCACGTTTCCTCCTGGAATCAATCACCAAAGTACACGGCATAATGTGCAGAAAGATTGGAAGCGGACATATGGGGGGGGGGGGTTCTTGGCGAGCAGAAGGCACTCATCTGCAGAGACGGAGGATGTTTGAATCGAACACACAATAACATCTGGGGTCACAACCGAGCAAGGCTTCAGTTTTTATTGTGTTTGCTAAAACAAAACAGTGTGTGGCTGCAAAAAGGAAGAGCCTCGCGGGGGAAGTGAATAATGTCTGTTTTCATTATTGATTAGTCTGCTGAGGATTTTTATGTTTAATTTTAGAGAAGAGAAGAAAAAAAATATGCAGACATTTTGCCCCGAGGCAAAAGTTCTTTAAGTTACTTAAATAATAAAGGAGAGAAAATCCTCAGATATCAGACCTCAGAAATGGGCTCCTAAAATAGACATTTTATTTACGTAAATATATGTAATTTGTTAAGCTTTATGTGTATTAACAGGGCCTTAAAAGAAAATAACAAAAAATCTTTTCACAAAAGGAAGCAGCCACATATGAAGTTGAAACAGCAAAGTCCCTTCAAATGCATAATGTCAAAGTACTTTTCTATATGCCACCATTCTCTGTTAAAAAAGCACTCATTCTGGGAATTATGTTTGACATTTTCAGCACTTTCTGCACTCACAGCAACCAGCTGAATAGGAAGAATAGAGGAAAATACTAACTATGTGTGGAGATGGCCATAATGGAAACTTAATGGAAAAAAAAAAAAAAAACTATCGCTTAAAAGCAGCCAAATCAACGTCGTCCTTAAAATAGCCGCTGGACTGGACGGCTGCATTATGCATCCCAAATCCAAGACCCAGAAACCGACTTTGAAAGTAGAGGCAGCTGGGCGCTCTGCATCTTTCAGAACAGGGTTTTTAGGGCACATTGATTGTGAGTGACGGCTCCGTCGGGGACCGTTTCGGGAAACGAGCGCACGGCTATGGCGAAGTTGAGGAACCGCCTGGAGCCACAGAAGCAGACCCCGGCTGAGAGGAATTTTCCTGGAAATTTCCTCGACACAAGGCCCTTCCCTTTCAACTTCCATTATCCAGAGAATATGGAACTGTTTGTCCTTAATAGCTTTGAGAAAAGTCCGTGTCTTCTAGACCTCACGTGGCGCTTTTGTCACCCCCCTCCCGGTGACGTGCATCGCTCCAGTCCCGGGCTGTCGGCTGCTCAAACTGACCTACATGGAGAGCCTGTCTGTCTCTGCGAGGGATGTGGGCATTTTTCACTACATCTGCTGAATTTGTGTCGCTGAAATCTTGCTAGCATCAGCAGCTTGTTAGTTCCTACTCCCCCTCTGCTCACTCTGCACAGGACTCGATGCTGTAATCCAGAATACCTGCTCCCGGATTCCCCAGACACACTTGATTCTATTACAGTGTCTCTCAGTTACAGTGAGATCCAACTTTCAGTTTGGAATTGGATCGCTGTGGCGGGCAGATGTTCCTCAGTGTCTGTTTGGGTCAAAACAAACCGCTCTGAGGATGGAGGAACTGTTTACAAAGCAACACATCTGTGTACTGTACCCTGTCAAAAGCCAGGATATAGAAGTCCGGATCGTGAAGCGGAGCGACGTGGAAAAGGGAAACGCGTGATGCGAACCAAATGCTTCGTCCAAGGATATCTAAACAAAGCTTGCTTGTTTACCTACAGCGATTTTACATGACGTATCCCAAGCCGTCATCTAGAGCACATGGAAGTTTCAAACATTATTTCACTGTTCTTCTCGCCACTTGGAAGTGGAGTTATTTCACACAAGTCATCAGTCATTTGTTTGTTATTTCTTTCAGATTTCTTTTCTACACAATTTGCAAAAACTATTCGTTGGTATATAAGAGTCATTCAACATGACTGGATCCCCCACAGGGCAGCGAGGATACAACCATCTATCATAATACAGGCCTATGTAACGTTATATCACAGCGTTACACTGCGACCGACCGCTTTCCATCAGTGCAACTAGAAACTTGATATCCAAAATTACTGCTTCACTTCATCATGCCAACTTACAGATCCTTAAAAATTGAATAACGTTGTGCAGTCCTGATTATTGATTGCTTGCAAATGCCTGATACAAACACACTTCCACTAGTAAACAGATAATTATCCTGTCTAGCTTTTAATTAACACCAAGCAGCTTTCCTGAAGTTGTCATCTGGGAGTTATAGTTTAAACTGCTTCATTTTCATCTCATGCTCACAGTCTGGCTGCAGAACGGACCAGTGGCTGGAACCGCTGCCTTGCAGCACAAAGGTCTCCGGTTTGAATCCAGCCCTGGTTTCTCTCTATGTGGAGTTAGTTTCTTCTTTTTGTCCATGCATACGTTCTCCCCAGGTGACCTCTAGGTTAATTGGTTTCTCTCAATTGCCCATGAATGTTTGAGCTTTTTACTCTCTAAGAGCTTTAATATATAAAACCAAGCTACAAACAGGATATCACAGAAGTCCTTTTCTCTTAGCTGCTCTTGCAATCCAAAACAAAGGCTAGAAACATGCTATTTTAGTAAAGCAAAATGTGTGTTCATAAGTCAAAAAAATGGCTACATGAAAATAACAGCTTGTCTAAACGTGACTATATCTACAGTCAGAGCAATAATTAAAAGGCTTAAAGGCAACTGAGACAAACAAGGCGGGACAAGGACCTATACTTATCTCGACACCGCACTCGCTGAAGAGGAAGGTAAGGCAGGAAAAAATATCTCCAAAGCAAGCAATTAATCACTTCTTAGGGCCACACAGTCTCCACGGCAACCATTTAGGTAAAGGTTTCTGAACACATCTTTACCGATCATTGCTAATGGTTTCAGAGGATGCTGTCGTTGTTAAAAACATGTTTGTTTCACATCAAAACTTGTCAAATTCATAATTTGCTTTCTTTCTGATGTACACACAATACAGAGGTTAGTAAAAAAAAAAAAACGGGAAAAGTTAGAAGAGAAATGATGAAACATCAACCCCGCTGGCAAAGTGTAATACACCGAAAGCTCGTCTCGTCTCGTCGGACGCCGCTGCAGGACAAAGTCATGGCGACACACATGGCGTTAAATGGAAATGTCACACCAAAGTGAAACATGGCTCCAAGGCAGCAGTGGTTGCTTTGTGTTATACATGTAGGGTGATTTACCTTGCCCGACTTTCATGATGACTTTCATGGCTCGGCTCTTGCACACGCCTCCCTCGCGGTTCTCCAGACCTTCGACCGTGCCGTTGGAGGTAGCTGGAGGGCAGTGGAAGGGGGGGGTGGGTAGAAGAAAGAGGAGAGATGGTGACACGTTGGTTAATGAGCACGTCCAGAACGCACAGAACTAATCAATATTTACGACAAGCTCTGATTAGCTGTTCCAGTGATTAGCAGTTCTCAACCTCAATCAGCCGGCAGCTCCTCTCAACGCCATCTCTCATTAACACAATATAGGGAAGCCAAATGAAAGGAACAACATTGCAGTCCACTGAGGTGGCAAGGAGGAACTTGGTCAGACCTCAGAGTGTGTGAGTATGTGAGTGTTTTTTGTTTGTGCATAGTTGAGCAGTGAGGCAGAGCTTGCAAAGCTCCAGCTGCTCGCTCAGTCCAGTCCCCGGAGCGGCTAACTCCCTCTGGGCCACATGTGTCACCGCCTGCTGGCAGTGCAACAAGCTAAACGCCTCCCTCAAAGTTTGCACGTCCATTTCTAAATGAGAGCACGAGCGAGAGGCGTGTCTCTGCTCGTTTCAAAGCGTGCTGTGATCCGGCCGGAGGAGAGTTTAGGGGTCTCGGCTTGTTTATCCGATGTCATGGTCTCCTCGCACGTCACAACAGAATTGGCTGTCTATTTTCAGGCCCATGATAATGACCCAGGGAGACAGAGTGTGACTCCGACCTTAACACCGAGCGGTTAACCATGCGGTTGGATGTGCATGTATGTGAGTTTGGAATTCCCCAAATGATCTCCATGTCCGCTAAGTCTGCTGCTTCCCTTCCTCCAGAACATTTATGTTTCCCCTCCCTGCCTTATCCATCTAGGCCTCAAATCTTTTTTCTTTTTTTTGTATCTTCAATATCCGCAGCCTCTACCCCTCCCCTTCCCCCCTTCTTAACTCAATAACCATCTCCCATGGTGATTGCTTCAGATGGCACCCTCATTATGATGACATCGTCTTGGAGAGGAGTCTTATCTAATGACGGCACTAAGGGAAGCAAACTTGGCTACTGGGCAGAAGAAGGAAGGGAGGGTATCTGTGTCCAAACAATGCCCGACAAACACTGGAATACTTACCGGCATGGCTAAATCAATGCTTCTACATGCGATTACTTGCCATAAACTCACGTATCAAGCTGTTGAAATGTGGCTCTGCAGCTATGAAAAAAAAAAACTCATCTAGTTGATTCATGCTCTGTCATTCCTAAGTGTTATTAATGCTGACATTCTGTTCTCCCCCTGAGGGATTTCAGCTTTTTTTACTTCAGAGACATTGAAGAAAACGAAATAATGAACAGCACTAATATTGTGTTACGCTATCAGATGGCGCTCGGCCTCTAAATTACAGGGGAAGCACAACATTTTGCTAGCATGGCCAGAGTGCGTGATAATTTGTGAGGCTCACTGTGATAACATCTTGTCAGGAGCTCTTTGGCGCAATCAACCCACCCGCCCCCCAAACCCTGATGTAGACTCAACACAGCTGAGTGAGGCGGACACTGAAATATACAGGAGAGGCCGGGACCGCTAAGTGCCGCGGATGAACAGGACATTTTAAATTTACGTGCGACATTAATGCGAGTGAACACTCCAAGCCGAGTGAGTTATCTACATCCTGCACTCTAAAAGCTGCAGGCTTATTTCTTTAGACTAAATGCCGCGTGGTTTTAGGCAAACACTGGATCAAATGTTAGCCGGTTTGTAGGACACCAGTTACTGCAAGAGATCTAAGTCACCAAAATGTTTTATTGCAAAGAGCAGTAAAAAAGCTTCTAGGTCAATTATGCTTTAGCATTTTATGGTGTTTATTTTAAAAACCAAAATGATTTTACAGGTTTAGGCTGTGAAATGAAGTTTTAGGCTTTAAAGAAAAAAACAAGTCATAATTAATTTGTAAGAAAAAAACTTTGAAAAGAAAACAACACAATTTAATAAATAATAATGAAATTAACTTTCTCATTTCCAATTTCACGATTTTTTTTGTCTGAATATTATTGAAAGAACCAGTTTTATAAGATTGTTAAATAATTCAAGTTTAACGTTCCTAATTTTTTACATCTAAACATACAAAAATCGTTTTTTGTTCTAAAGAAAAATCGCAAAAACTTACATTTCTCATATGCAGGATAAACTGCTTGAAACATAATCTAACTCACTCTTCCTGTTTTTTAAGACTAAAAAAAGCATTTCAGTATTTATTTGCTTTAAAAACCACAGAAACTCAAACATTTGTTCTATGTTTAATTTTCTTCTTTTCATACTTTTACAGATCAGAAAAAATCAAACAAATTCCTGACTTGTAAAAAATAAACTTCCAATAAAACCACTTAGATGTTTATTTACACATAAAGTCACATGATAATTCAGTCTTTATAGAAACATTGTTCAAGTATTTTAAAGAACACTGATGTAAATTGCCTTCAAAATGTGTCTTTTTATGTTAAAACTTTAGCATTTAACTCAAGTTTTTATCAACCTGAAACTACCAACAGAATTTCCTTTTAGGTTAAAAACAATATTTTATTTGGTAATTTCAGTTACCTTTTGTGTTGATATATGATTTTATATGGGTTTTCTATGCACTTAGAAACATTAACAAACAATATTATGGGCTGTGAGGTTTTTTTACTTCAACTCAGAATATCTAGAGAAATATTTTGAACCAGTAACTTTTATATAAATGAAGCCAATGGAATAAAAACAGCAGACATCCTGTAACATTCATACCGTCATATAAATTTTTAAAGTCATTAAATATCCTTTGAAGATATGCACTTCCCTTTGTTTTCAAAGAAATTATCATAAACTAAAGTATTTATAATGATTTTGCCTATTTTTGGCCTGTTTTTATTTTTATTTTTTAATGCAGAATGACTTTCGTTATACATGTGTAGCTTTTCTCAAAGGTACTCGTGTTAGATCAGTTTCTCCCTCTCGTTTACTTGTGAGATTGTTGAGACCTGCTCATTTATGCCTCTGCGATCCACTACCATCCACAGTAGGGCTGGAAAATATGATGTGGTCATAATTTCATGATTAATAATAATGTTGCCAGCGACTATTTGACATGAAATAGTTCTGTCACTGGAAGCCATTTTAAGGACTGTAGTGTTGCTGCAACAAACGGCCACACTTGATACTGAACACTAAAACTCACCATGATGGAAGAGGAGAAGAGATAAATGTGATTCAGGAAAAAACTAAACCGATAAGTTCATCAGATGATTTACTAAATTTGTCCACTTTTCATGTTTTTTAAATAAGATGCAGACCTAGTACAAGGTGATATTAACCTCTAAAGATAGACACCTCTAAGGATAAATATAGAGGGTGAATGGAAAGGACCTTTGGTATTCCTGGTTATCAGATTTTTAAATTAAAACTGTTTTTCGGGGGGGGTTTCTTTATCCCAACGATTCTAAACAAGAAGCTGCAAATTGTTTGAATTCATCGTCCAATAACAGAGAGATGAACAGACCTGCCTCAGACCAGCCGCTGACACACGTTTAATAACCTCATCTGTGATATATCACAAGGTCTTTTTTTCTTTTTACATTTTGGAAGAGTTACACTGAAGAAAAAAAAAATTAGAACCTCTTTGAAGCTCAAGCTCAAAGGCGCTTGAATAATCTTACTAAGAGTGAATTTTATATCCACTCAGGGAAAGCAAATCTTCTCAGTGTTAACTTACTCCTGTCGTCTAAATTAACTATTCCTTCAGGCTGGCTGAAAAGGGCCTCTGCATTGCTGATGTGGCATAATGATAAGTTGGTCCTTTAAGGCTCCTGTTTAGTTGAACTGAATTTATAAAGACAATCGCTTCACATGTTGTTTGAATTCGGACCATGTACAACGTCACATAATTCAAGCCATTACTGTACCGCTGGAACTTCATAATCTGATTAACTGTGTCCGATCATAACCACATTTCCTTCTGCAAATCCATCTTTTAAGCACAGTTCAAGATGGAAATCAACTGCAGGAACCAACTGTTACGTGAACTCAAAAATGTGCTGCAAATCATCAAACAGACCTGGAGACTCTGCTGCCTGTGTGCCACGGCTGATTTCGGTTTACTCACATCTATCACGTCAAGAGATCACGCTAAAGCCGTGCCAGCCATGTTTGTCAAACTCCCTAACCCCATTCGACAACAACAGCCCACTGCCAAATTCTTTTCTTTTTATTTTAATCTAAAAGCCTCTCAATCTATCTTCTCTTCTTCCTCTCTTTCAATCCCCCCACCCCGTTTCTGTCTCTCCCTCTTCCTCTCGTTTTATCCCCGAGCACTGACGTTAATCCAAATCTGGATTTCCAGATATTAAAAGGCCAGCAGTCATGTCGCGTTTTGGAGAGAGGAAAGTGGGGAATTGGGTCTTCCTGTTTGTCTCAGCAGAGATAAAAACACAAGGGAGGGATGAAGGAATGACAGGACAAAGAACAAAGACGGGACTGGTACGCCGCTTATGATTGAGTGGAACAAACTCAGCGGTCCAGAATACCCCAAAGAAGTGGTCATTGCATGAAGGAATGCTGCGTTTTTGAAATGAAGCGGCTGGCTCCAAAAGAGGGGGTTTGTGTGATTTAAGACCCTCTTTGAGGGTGTGGATCGTTGGCCACAGAGTGACTAGTGGGAGAACAAAAGATCTACAGCTGCTGAAGTCATAAGAGAAACCAGGTGCCAAATGTTGATGTTGGGAAATATCTACAGCATAAATACATGAGCCAAGAGAAAAGCTCCTGTTCCAGTTTAACACATGTTCATCTACTGTACATTACCTACAACATAACATAATAAAGAAGCTAGTTCAGGATGTTTGAGGTGAGGCTGTGTTGAAGCGTTGTAAGCACTCTCCTGTTCAGTCAACTATCTGGATTGGTTGGACCTGAAAGGCTGAAGCTAATGGCTAAACCATCTGAGAAATAAATATTAATATAAAGTGTAAAAATGTAAAAACTGAAAAGACATCTACACAAAGAAATCTTCTAATGTCTACATCTGGCTATGAAGGGGTTGGGATTAATTAAATGCACAAACTAATATAGACTCTCAGTGTATCTGTTCAGGCTGTTTTCCTAAAAAAGTGAAACTTTTAACATCGCTTTCAGGGCTAAATATAGGCAACCTTCATGCTATGAAAATATCTTCTATTAAGTTGGACGAAAAGTCTAAGAGGAGCCAAAGAAAAACCTTTAATCTTACAACAACAACAGGCATAAAAACATCATAGCTGTCTACCCTAACTTTTCTTTTTAACTTTCTAGTGAATGCCGTTTTATTAAATATTACACTAAATCAATTATTTAGTAATTACTGGTAAATATTGGTAAATAAGTGTTGAAAATCTTTAAAAGCTCCATTATAAGTTTGCATTTCTCATAGAAAGTTATTTGGTGGTAAACTGAATCAAGTTAGAATCAGCTTTCCTGTAAATAAACTCTGGTGTGATGTTGTATAATAATGTTGTATCTTTGTACTAAAAAATTAGAGTTAGACTTTAAACTTTGATTCCCCCAGGAAATCCTCACCACCAAACATGGATGCTAACTTTAGGGAACGTAGCAGTATAGCTAACAGCTGAAATAATGCTGTTCAACCTCTATTTATAAACACGTGTTTGATAAAATGTGTTAATAATTAGTTGCTTAACTTTGTCAGAACAATTTGGACACCCAATTCTGAGAAAAAAAAATAAGAATTTATCATAAAAAAGCGTTTGCGTAGCCGGCAGGGATGCTGGGATGACAGGACATTGGTATTAGCTCGACTCAAGCTAGCTGTTAGCTTAAACCTTCCGGACGGCGTCACTGGGATTTATACTGAATAAAGATGGAAAGAAAGTCCTAAAATGTTTTTTTTTTAACATTCATATCTTTGAGCGAACATCTGCAATTTCCAAGATTAACCCGGACATGTGGAGAAGAGAAGGAGGGACACCTCCCCAAGGTGCAATGAGGAGTGGAGTGGGAGATGTGTCTGTGGATCCGCTGCTGAGTGGTCGACACAACATAGCGCTAAATGAGGTCACTCAGGTGGTCCTGCTGAACAAAGCCCCCTCATCCACATTATGAATCATCCACTGCTTATTATTCCTGTCCGGCCCTGGAGGCGTTGGTGGGGGGGGGGGTGCTTTCACACATAGCAATAGGCTCAATGTGGAGCTAGCTGCAGCATCTGCCCAGAGCAAAGGCAAGGGGATGGATCCAGTGCATGTGACAGAGAGCAGGTTGTTTAATGAGAATGTGGATGCGAGGTGACATTCATTGGCTGCCTCTCACCCGCAGCATTCAGACTCCCACTTGGACGAGCAGAGCTGGGAAAGCGGTAGGCACGGTAACCACCACCAATAATGTCTACATTTCCCCAAAAAGAGAAATAGGAGATAAATACATAAGCGGGCAAAAACCACCAATGGATCACTCTCAGTTAGTGTCAAGGCAAAAAAAAAAACAACAACAGAGCTGCTTCATGCATATTGAGCAAAACAAGGCCCTCAGACACTATCCTTGTGTATCAAGCAGAGCATCACAATAAAAATGTCCACTTCTCATGGCTGCCATTCCCCTATCTGGGTTTTTGTTTACATTATCTGAGTACAACTGAAGTGCTGAGAAGCAAAAGAGAGCCTATTTGCACAAAATATTTCACTCCTGAACGAGCACAGGGAGGGTTAGATTGGGTTTATATGCCTGATTCCAGAGATAACCCTCCCCGACAGACCTGGCGCATGTGCACGAAACACACACGCACATTGACATATATGTGGAAAAAGCATGCATGCAGACTGAGGTTGACAGACTGGAATAATACAGGGGGGATCTGGATGTTTGCACTTTGAACCTTTTCTAATCCCAAGTATTAGGGCATAGCTAAAGCCTGATTATAGTGGAATGAAATGGATCTAAATAGATGTCCTAGCCCATCAGACTTCCATTTCTTTTGTCCCAGAAATAGGAATGGAAATCAGTAATCAACCTCCAACCCTCTCGCTCACCGTCTCTCCCACAGAGCCGCGTCTGTAGGTTTGACATCAGCCAGGAAGATTCGTTTAGACTTTCTTTTATCATCTCAGATGAGTCGGCCGCTCTCGGTTTGGCTGATGTTTTCTTTTTTCTCTCTGCCTCATGTTTCTCTGTCGTAATAGAACCTGGCAGACAATATGATATTGTCACAGCTTCAGCGCTTGACACACACATTTTTTATGCTATTTTGTATATCTGATATTGAATTTGGGTTTGGAGCTAATGTGGTTCTGAGTAATGAGGGTGGACACTGATTTTCTCATCCCTCTCATGTTCTCTGCCTTTTCGGGTTGCTTTAAGCATGGCCACGCACAGGCTCTTATGTTACCGCGTGCCGCCTGCTCCCAGGAGCCGCATGGTCGCGGGCAGGGTCAAGGTTTTTTACCGCTTAGCTGCCATGTATGCAACTGTTGCTCTGCTTCCTTGCGTGGCTCCACAGCCAGAGGGGGAGCTCCTCTCTACATCCTGATCACGCAGCTCTGTCTCACACACAGCTTTCCTTATTTTGTCTCATTACTCCATCAAATATTTGACATTTTTAGAGGTATTTAAATGACAAACCACCAGATCAATGTTATAATAGTGGTTGTTTTGGACTGGAGATGGATGATTTCTAAATGTTTTGGAGTTTTTTCTATCACAAAAATCTGCCCCAAAAACAAAAATCAAATCATGCTCCAACTGTTTGTTTCTTCATCTCACAATAACTTCAACAAAAGCCTTAGAGGTATTGAGAGAGGGACCATAAGGAGTGAGAGAAAACAGCAGATAGTCCGGCAGGGAAGCTTTAGAGGAGTTTAAATTTAGGGTAAGGTTCTAATCAAATGTCCTGGACTTTGATTTTATCCAAGAACACGGATTAATCCATCATAATCTGCAGCTACATGGCTAAATGGACCGGCTAGGCAAGTCAATCTAAACACCTCATGGTGACACATGGTGGTGGCAGCGTCATGTTGTGGAAAGTTTGCTAAAGAGATCACAGGGGAGAGAGCTGAATACAAAGCAATTACAGAAGAGGCTATATGTACTTTAATCTGACATGTCCCCCCCCCCAGTTTAGATCAGTTTAGATCAACATCTATTCATGTCTTACAACAGACCTGAACCCAGCTGATAATATGCAGCAAGAGTTAAAAATGACTCTTCACAGACATTCTCCATCTAATCTGAGTGCAGCAGCAGCAATGGACGGTTCCTAATGTTGACTCAATACAAACACACATTCAAATATAGTTAAAAACTGCAAGTAATTCTTCTTCTTTTCAAATGAAAAACAGGATGAGTTTGTTTTGGTAGTAATGCACTTTTTTCCATAAAGTTTGAGGGGTTTTTTCACACTTTTGTAAGGCACTCTTAGGACTCCAGTCAGGGGAAGTCAGCCAACACTGAAATGGGCGTGCAGGCAAACAAATACGTGTTCACACACACACACCCACCCACACACACACACACACATATTGGCTGCCTGAATAGCCAAAAGATCAGGCAGGACTTAAAAGCTCCTCCAGCAGCAAAATTACAGGGTACCTCTAAATCCTCTCGGCAAAAAGCACTATGCTATAGCATCGGGGCGGGGATGCTGAGATGAAATAGAGGTGTGTATGGGGTTTTTATGTATGCATGCATGTTAGGGAGGCAAAGGTTAGGGCTTGTATGGGAACAGAGGGAGAGGAGGGGCATGAGAAGATGCAGATGCATACGATTTTTTTCTTCTTCTCTTTTTTTAAGAACAGGAAAGAAAATGCAGGAGTGAGACCTGATCTGTTTGATGTGTGTGCTGCTGACATGATATTGTGCTTGAATGTGGGTCCCCATATAGGACAGTCGTGCGTGCGTAAGTCTGCAAAAAGAATATGGATGTGATGAAGTGAGGGGTTGAAGGGAGGAGGGACTGCTGAGCTGAGTTTGGAAAGAAGAAGAGGTGGGAGGTGATGGTTCTCTGCTTAAGTGAAGGAAGCATATGTGCTTTGGATTGCATGCATGTGTGTGTCAGTGAGCGAGTGTGTGTACGCCAGCTTTATTCTCTCACTCACACTCAGAATTCCTCTTAAACGCCCCATTAGACTCCTTAAATGTGTGTACTTTGGATGCTGTGCACATCTGAATAACTGTTGAAAGTTGCAATGTGGGGGTATTTGTGCTTATCTGAATGCGTGTGCATGCACTGCGAAATGTGTAAAACGCGAGCGTCTATACGCTCAGAAATATTCATGAACGAATCCATTTTCTCTCTTTCATTTTTTTTAGAGTGATTGGATGTGTGTGGTCCTCGGACATCAGTCAGTACAATCCCCCACTGCCAAGCAAAAAGCTTGGGCATTAAGGCCTTGTACAGCCAGCACCAGTGGGCAGGAGCTTCAAGTCTGCTCATGACAGCTTTTAACCTCTGCAGAGGACCTGTCAGCAGCTTCCAAAGTGTCTTTTTTTGTAGCTCCAAGAGAGCGAGTGTCTGTGCGAGACTCACAGCCTGAAGTCAGAGTGAGATTCAGCATCTCTTCACTGAGGGTGTCTGTTGTGTCACCTCTGCAGTGGCTCCAGCAGGGCAGAGCTTTTTCGCCCGCTGTACTTTCCACTCTCTGTTTCCTCATCCCTCAGCATGCTCCAACACAGCACAAAACTTCCACACGAATCCACACACCGCGCTTGGACTGTATCTTCAAGGGGCTTTTTTTGAGGCTCTTGAGAGGTTACATATGTGTGCCGAATTTCACAAACCTCGATCAAAGCCGGAGCTCAGACTGACTGTTCCTCACAGTGGATTTTAGCCACAAAGATTTCACATGTTACATTCCTTATTGTCACTGGATTAATATTAGTCATGTCCAATGTAATGCGGGCCAAATGACACCGTCAGAAACTGGCAGCTATAATTAGACCGGAGCTAATTCCTCTGAAACTGTGAGCTGGTGATATTTGTCAGTCTGCCACAGCCACACCCTCAAACAAACAGTCACAGTTTCCTTAAGCAACGGCAGCTTATCTGTCACCTGAAACCGTTTTATGTTGATGGGGTCAAAAGGGCCAAAGGGTGGCGTCAACATGAACACCACCCTTTGGCTTTAAGTGATGTCACAACTTTTTCAACACTTTTGTTTCTAACCTGACTACAGCCGACTGAAACATAGTCAGTTTTTGTATGTAGTTGTTATTTTTTTGTGAGTTATAGACATTTTTAATTACAAAATGTAAAAGTGTGTCAAAAAACATCTGCCTTCTGATAACTTTAATCCCAACATCTTATCAGGATAACAAATATGTTATTATTATGTCAAAATCCTGGGATTTGCTTAAATAAAACAATGTGAAAAATGTAAAATTTGCACTCTTGAGCCATAATAAGTGACCTTTTTATGGGCTTTCTTGACAAATCTTTGACATACTTTTGTTCTTCCTCAACAAGAGAGTTGATTTTCACTTCTCAGAAGGGGACTGATGAGCTGCACCTTCGGGGGCGCTGTGGAGCCTTTTTTCTTCTATGGATTCTTTGTTTTATTTACTAAAATTCCTACAAATAAATGTTTGTCAACCCTGATGTGTGTGGATTTGGTTTTGCAAATGTTGAGGCTTTCAAACGTCAATTCATCTGACATGAAAAGAAACATAATTAAAAGATGATCCATCATCTCTTGGGGGGCCCAGGACCCAAGTCCTGGTCCCTTAAAGCATCCACAGCTTCACTGTGAGGAAATATACACAAGTACATTAAATACACATTCAATAAATGAATCGTTTAACAAACAGGAGCTGAAGTTCTGCGTTCAGAGGAGAAACTGGGTCAGAAAAGGAGTGAAAAAGTCCTTTAAACCTTCTATTGGCAATTATCATAAATGTAAAAAACAAAGCTGTGATTATGAACCAATATGGCCGACACCACGGTGGGTTAAAGGAACACATCCAAGAATTTTTGTCCCTCTTGAAGAGTTTAACATATGAACAAATTTCCATTGCTCTTTGGGAAACAGGGCTGCAGCTTTAGGGGTAAGAAATTCCTTCGTTTTTCTAACCCTCAACAAAAAAGTATTTATTTTCTGCTTCCTAAACAATAGCAGACGTCCAAGAGTTTTGAGAATGTTCAGACATGCGAAAAAAGAAGCTTCATCTCACATAAGGGGAAACAAAATAATCTTTGCTGCTTTAAACAAACCAAAGGAACCCAAACAAAGCCAATGGTTGATGGCATTTCCAAGTCAATAGGTTCACACCACGGTTCATGGGGGATATTGTCCAGCCTCATGAAATCACAAAATAAGAACATCATCATTTGATGGCTGTAATGTTGTGTGTCGAGAGGAGAAACGAGACGAGAAACTGGGTCAGAGAGGGAAAAAAAGCTGCATTTCACCTTCCTATTTCTGAGCTAAATTTCAAAATAGCAGTTTCTGTTGGGTTTAGGGCACACCTCCAAGAGAAGAAGAGTTCTGCCTGTGCAACATTTTTCATGGCATAACGTGAAAGTGGTCCGAGAGGCCTAAGCAAATTTATGGGCAAAGTTTAGCAAGACTCTGGAAATGTTCAGGCCTCGAAGCAAGCAATTCGTTTGACATAAGAAGAAATGGAAAAATAAACACTTCAGTGCGTTCACACCCCTTTACGGCACATCCACATGCACAGACCCACTCACACACACACACGCGTCGTGGGGCTTGTGTCGGATCAGTTGGAGATAAAGGATGCAGAATAACAGGAGGACCTTGGGGAGTGAACCAAGTCATCTGTTTCTAACATGAACAGACTGAGCGCGTTCCTACATGACATGATGTGGACAGACTCATTTTAAAGCCCATCGCTTCCTGAGTCTCTCTCCAGTGACTGCCGCTCTGCCCCGCCTTTACCTAACCGCTCACACGTCCACTGAACACACACAGACGAATACGAGGCCCACTCAAGGTGTGAAAGCGTTCCTCCAGGCTGAAACCCACACAACCTGACAGGTGCACAGGAAGCAACGTCGACCAATTAAAACTCTGTAACCTGAGGGTGTGAGGATTCACTGATGTTAACTTTTAAAGGTGATGCAAATAATATTGAAGGTATGCGACACGACGCCAACACCCAAAGCACATCTAATATTAATTTCAGAACCTTAACAGCCGACTGTAAAATTAAAGCCTGCAAAGACTGAACCTCTCCCAACGTGGAACATTTTTAGGTAGCAGTTTCAACTTTGCCAGCTATTTTAGTTGTAATATAGTCTGTTGTGTGGAGCGTTTTGCCAGTAGCCCACACAGCCCTCCCTAATGACAGAGTAGCTAATTGGCAGTAATGGCTCTTTTCACCGATATCATCAAGCTGCAGCCCTGGAAAACCCCAACAGTTTAGAGCAAATCACTTGCAGGCTAGAAACTGGGAAAGGGGCCTAAGGAAGTGACAGCGGCAGCCCTTACATCAGCCAGTGGTTGGGTTAAAGGAAGAGGCGCTGGTTCAATCCTACAGCAGCTTCAGATGAGCTCCGTTTTTCTTTGCTCGCTCTAAACGTCGCTTCCCATTTATTAGATCATTATTTTTAAAAAAGCGACGCCGCCGTCTTCTGCTGAGCCACATTAACTCCTTTAAACGAACTAAACAAACAGGTGAACAAACACTTCTTGAGTGACACACACACACACAGCTGCTCGAGAAGCCCCCCCCCCCATCGACCTCAGATGCTGCATCATTTGACAAACAGCAGCTGAGATGTTGCGTGTTGAGAGAAGTAAGTCAAGGAAAAACTGGGTCAGAGAAGGAAGAGGGGGGGGAGTGGCATTTCACCTTCCTATTGGTGCAAGTTAAAGGTTAAGAAAGATGCAACACATGCTGAAGCGCAGACGCACTCGCAAACACAAGCTCTAAAAGCTAAAGGTTAATATTGTTGTGGGAGTTCGCTGCATGGCTGTTTATCTCACTTCCAACCATAATGTCTGGGTGCGTAAGGCTTTTTAACAACAGGAGCAGCTAACCAGGAGCACACAGTTTCATCCTTGTTAAGCCGGGGTAGAAGCTGTGCATCAGTGTTTCATTAATACCATCACAGGCTCAGCTCTTTTCTGCCCTGGCGAGATGCCCACTGTTTCTTTTTTCAACAACTGCCCATGAATCTACTAATCGACAATCAGTCAATGTGACTTTTAAAGCTTTTAAACTTCAGCTCCCAGCCCCTCATCTCACTCCCACCCATCAATCCTCATTTGTGATGAAGAACTCTGGTGAGTTGACTAATCGCCTCCTGCCGCCGTATCAGATTGAAATCCATCCCTGCAGTATTCATAACACTTAAACTTTTTCTCTTGTTGTCACCTTAAAGGGAGAAACTTAAATGTATTTCATTGGGAATGTGATAAACCAGGTACAGAATTTTTATATGGGAAGAAAAATAATTACTGGTTATCAAAATGTTTTCCTAAATTTCCTCAACAAATTTGTTATTCCAGTTTTATGCAATTCCTATATTTGAAGCAGCAGGTCTTTTTTTTTAAGGGAACTATCTTCACCCAGCCAAACCTAGACTGTCTGGTAAAAAGCTGAACTTGATTTCAAAGGTGGGACTAACAGGGTCAGAGTCATCAGGTTTAAACTAACTATATGAGACGCAAAACCTCCAAGCGACGCGTTCAGTTTTTGTGATTTTGTAGTCCACGTCAGCCATTGAAGAAACTCTCTAGTGAAACGATTTCTGCTGGTTTTACCTAAAAAATCTGAGAATATAAGTTTTCTCTATAAAGTTTTTCATTATCATTGCAACATTGCTTCGCTACTAGCAGAAAAGCACTGCTGCATTATGGGTAATTCTGGAAATCTGACACATTATAAAGTCCTGCCTCCTGCGCTGTGATTGGTCGGGACAGATCTGACCAGAGTCAGCGGCGGTTTATCAATGGCCGTTGGCCATTTTTAGCCATTCTTTGCAAAACATCTCAATATGATCAGAGCAGCTTCTTCCATGTGAGAGCTGCATCTTAACCTCCCCAAAGCATCATCCTCATCCTGCCGTGTCCAAAAATGCAAAAAAAAATGTCCCCTTTAAATAATCTGACTTTAAACCAATAAAACTCCATCGTGCAGATGAGCATTCTGAAAAACAACCGTGCATTTGTTTTAATTATATGTTATTTAGATTAGACTTAGGAGCCCTGTGTCGGAGCTGCTGCTAAACTCCATGTTCCCAATGATCTGCAGAGTGAGGACTCCATCTAAATGCAGTTTTTATAGTGTGCCATTATAGTAAGAGATAATTAGTAAGTTACTCATGTTCAATGGAAAACTACTGTTACCCCTTTATTTGCACCACTATTAAGTAAATGAGGGGTGGATGCACCATGCAGTTAGCCTAAAATGTCTATTTTAACTGATATTTAACATTGAAACCTTCACTGTAAAGCAAAGTGGCTGCTCACAAAGAATACAGCCCTTATTATCCTATTACCTTGCCTGGTGAGAATGCCTTTGTGTGAAGCTTAGCAAATAATAAATCCCAGTAGTTATTTCCTAAGTGTTAGTGGGTGGTACTGGTATCGTCAGGTTACACATGTTCAATCAGCTGACAGATGTATACAGAAGGCCTCTTAGTGAGCTTGTTTCTCAGCAGGAGGCTCATTGAAGTTTTCGTCTTGCTTCATTTGCACTGATAATCACATGAGGTGAACCATGGTTCACTCGCTAAAGCCCAGCTGATGATAAAATGGATCCCAACCCTCCCCTCCACCCCGTTTGTCTTTTCCTCGGCCTTTAGTAGCTGCCATAGAGGTGATTTGGGACTCTGGACCCCAGAGGGGAGTAGATCCACCTAAACATCCGTCCAGCCACAAATCAGTGTGATAAAAGAACCGCTGGGATGGATCGGAATGTGTTGAGATAGCGATGGCATGTCAAAGGGCACGGGCTCTGAAAAAATCTCAACTGACTAGGGAGGTAATTTGCGATCGAAATCCCTCCTGAGGGAAACCAGAGCTTAGGCAACTGGGGGGAAAAAAATCAACAAACCCGAATGGTGGCAGATGAAATATCTAGAGCACCAACCTCTCCCGCTGGTGCATGTAAGGGCGGGTACGCTTTGTGCAACATTTACGTAAATGTTTGAAAATGATTTATTGAAGGTTCTGCTCGCACACCGCATCCATTCATCGTCCACAACGAGAGGGGCTTCATTTTCCCTGACCTTTTCAGTCTGGCCTCCGGAGGAGAGTTATGACGGCAGAGCCAGCCTTGTGTTGCACAGCACAATAACTAACATCAGCGTCGGGGAAACAAACAAACAAACAAACAATAACTCCTCCCGCAGGCTCAGGGCTTCCCCTCTCAAACAGGTGAGGCGAAGCAAAATTGGACGAGGTATTCAAAGAGCGAGGGAGCTGTGCAGTGGAGAGGAATGGATGGGGATATTCGACGCTCTTGGCTGAACTTTTTCAGCTAAAACACACAAGAATGGACGGGAGATTAGCCAAATCCACACAGTCTGGGTGGAGGAAACAGTCAATGGCAATCAATGACATTTATGCCTGCAATATTCTATGAACAAATAGCTGCCTAATTGCCTGAGCACTAGATTAGAGCAGAGAGTGCCAGTAAAGGCTGGGAGAGAGACAGAGGGTGTACTTATTACGGAGGAGAGAGTTGATGTCAGCCCATCTGTTGTCCACAGAATCAGAAACTGCAAACACGGCAGAACAAGTACGGGGATAGGTGTGTGGGCGCACACATGTCCCCGTGCCTGGTTCTGTTATTTATTTCTGGATGTCTATGTGAGCCCAAATCCCCGTGAGGGAACCTACGGTACCTGCTACCATGTTAGGGGAGCTGACTGCAGCCAGCATTGTTTCTAGTCAGAGCAGCCCTAATGCGCAGTGACACACATGTACACAGACACACAGAGACACGTGTTGACAAGAGGATGGATGGAGAAGAAATGCTGGAAGGGGGAAAGCGAGTGTGTAAAGCACCAGAGCTCCCAGCGTGCTTCCAAACCACAGTGAGGCTTCTCCAGCCTTGGGATGAAAGATACAGGAGATGAGACGCTTTCCCTCCCCTTCCTCTGCTACTCGCCAAAACCCCAATCAGAGAGCACAGCAGACCGCATAGAGAAGGGCTGCTGATTGCACCCTAATGCACACAAAGCCGCTACATCCACGCATGTGCGTTCATAGCTGATTGCGTCCAATCGCCCGGCCTTACAGCCGCCCCTCTCTCCTCGCCTCTTATATCACTTACACTGTAAACCCGTGCTGATCAGGGATCAGCGTTTTTTGGCACTGGGGCAGTAAAGAGTTCAGAGGCTTAACCTCCCCTTGGAGAGAGGGGAGAGAGAGGATCCGGACGCCCCACGCTCTCGACCCAACCCACCCAACCCAAAAGCAAATAAACAGCTTTAACTAAAAAAAAAAAAAAAGGCTGGCCGACTTGAAACAATTTCCTGAAGAGAGGAAGATGAGGAGAGGGGAAATAGGCAGAGCGGGTTGGTTTAGAACCTCCAACCTTTATCATGTTTCAAGTCATTTGGATGATTTTTGATTCCATGTGAGATGCTGCACACTGCTGCTCAGCAGGCTATCAAAATCCATTGGAAAACAACAGATACTCATGGTGTGGAAACTAAAGGGGTACCACCATCCCAACATTGGTTTAAAACAATTGGCCAGAAACACCAAGCAGCCGACTGCAGGCTCTACTCAAGCTAGCTCCATCTGACAGAGTGAGAGCTGTGGTTGGAGCCCAGCTATTGGCCCGGGAACATGTACCCAGAATATGTGTTGTTGGCGAAAAATGGAAGGAGAACAACCTCAAGACGTCTCAGATGGAAATGGAAAACTGCATGTGGAGATTGTTTGAGATTATGGGCTATATTGTTTCATTTTGAGCTTATGAGTTGCTGCATTCCTATGTAACAATATACTATTGTCCAAGAAAGATCCCATAACAGGAGGGTTTTCCCAGCTGTACGGATAATTAAATAACCCGGCACTTACCCTCTCTGATTTGTTGCTACACACTGGTAGTCATCTGGCTGAAAGAAGGTTCCTACTTTTCTGTTTCCAAATCATTTTCTAAAAAATGTTCTTGATAGTGAAGAGGGGTTTTTATTATGGTAGCAATGCTCACAGGCTGTAAACCCAAGAAAAATGTCTTGAAGCTTCAGCTTGTTTTACTTCTGTTTATCTACTAAATGAGAGAAAATATAAAACGTAAAACAGGTATTTCCTTTATATCTCTGCATAAGTGGATCTATCTATCAAAATGAAATAATTAATGTCATTAACATAATTAATAAATCCAAACACCAGTAAGGTTGTGGTTCAACAGCAGCCCAGTTATTAGAAGGTCTCTGGTTTGAACCCAACTATAAACCTCTATTTTGTGTTTTATTCCCATTGAATACGTGGGTTTTCTTAAGGTAATAAAAATAAAAAAAACTGATCTGAAAATAGGTAAAATAAATAAATAATGTAAGTTTATCTGTCCTTAATTTTAGCAGGAAAATAAAATATTCTGACAATGGAATGAGTATTCTTACTCTTAAAAAAGATATTATTTACTTGAAATAGGACAATGGAGTAATTCTTTTTATATTAAACACAAAGGTTGATATGTCATTGGCAAATTATCTTACCTGCTGAAAATAAAGGAAAATACACTTATTTCAAGTAAATTTGACCTATTTTTATTTACTCTTTTCAGTGTTGCTTCCTGCAGAGGACAAAACATATGCTTGTAGTGAGAAATGATGATGTTTAAATCTTTAAGTTGATACTACAGCAGATTAAACCCTGGTATCCTGGTTCTCCCACAGAAAAGAGAAAGATTAAGTTGCAGGGAGAAAAAAAAATAGGCCACAGAGAGAAGAGGGAAAACAAAATGCAAGTCTGGAACATTGAACTATAGAGTCACAGTGAGCCTGAACTACAAGGTACTTATTTATTTGAAGACATGTTTCTTCTCCGCATCTATCCATCACGGCGTGCAAGAACCCTGACAGCGCACATGCTGCACCTGTGGGACTGCTGAGTGAAAAGATGCCGTCCTCAGCTGAGCCGCGCTCGTCTTAAAGCGCTCTAACGAATGCACAATGCTTACGGCAGCTCCTATTAGCGGGAGCACATCTGTGGAGGGAGGGTGTGAGGCCACAGTGTTATTTGTGTGCATCTATCTGCATGCAACTCTGAGCATAATAATGTTTGTATATATATATATATATATATATATATATATGTGTGTGTATGGGTGTGTGCGTGTGCTCGCTCTTCTCCCCTTGTGTTTGCCAGCTCCTGTTACTGTATTTGTGTGTCTGTGGTCATGCTGGAATGGAACATGGACGTTTTGCTGCTGAGCTGAATTCACAGAAAAGGGCTCGGCCCTGGCCCTGCAGAGTAGTATTTAGACTCCGTATTTATGCGTTGGACAACCACAGTAATCTCTATCGCCGCCTTGTGATTCATGTTTGTTTGCTTAACTCAGAGCTGGTTTGATTCCATCAAGAAGCCCCCCACCCACCCTTCTTTCGCCCTGTCCCTCCCCAAAACGCTGTGCCGAAAAGTTCACGCCGTTCCTCTGAGTTTCATCATCCAAGCTGACCAAGCATGCGGTTGTTGGGTTTTTTTTCTTCCAATCTGAGGATGCAACATTAAAAGTAACAACCTCTATAATTATATATCCATATTTCTCAGATGAGTTTGTGTAAACAGGCCCGGGCTCCAGCTCGGGGGGGGGAGCAGGCCCTGGCTGAGGGTGCCACTGAATGGCTGTCGGAAAAACAAAGCCATTTCAGAGCATGCCTTGGAAAAGACAAACCGCTGTTTGAGGGCTGTAAGGGAGGGAGAGCTAGCTCTGGTTTGACAGACAGAGAGCTGCGATTTGAGCTTAGCTATTGGCCAGAGAAGAAATACGCAGAGAATATGTGTTGTTGGCAAAAACGAAGAGAGAACAACCTCAAGACATCTCGGATGGAAATGGAAAAACGCAGAATGTTTTAGATTATGCCTTGCATTGTCTTATCCAGAACGAAGGATATGGTATTGTCCCAGTAAATTACCATCATGCACTAGGCATGGGAGTGGGGGGGGGCTTAGTGTTGTCAAGGTGCGCCGAGGTTTTAAAACACAGCGGTGTTAAAACCACTAAAGTATTTTTTTCTGTTCCTACAGTTTAAAGAGCTTTTAAGGAAATGCTGAGTGAGTGGAAGTTTAACCAACTGCATAAAGTGTTGAATGATGCAGTGCAGCCCCTCCCCCACTTGTTGCTTTGCTCCAGAGATGAATACTAACCCATAATTGTGCTAAGGTGTGATTAGTATCACTTCAACATGATTTTACTCCAGTGAAAATCTAACTGAGTAACAATTTGATAAAAACAGACGGAGTTAGTGAGTTGGTTACAAAACTGAGCTTTTTACTTGATTAATGTGTCTGGATAAAAACCGTCTGGATGTTTCTCAGTGTCTGCTCCATGTGTGATGAAAAATAAAAAAACCTTCAGTCATATAGTAACAGAGACGACCCAAGGTTGCTTGAGGCCCCAATTCCAGGTTGCATCTTTTTATTAAATGAAAACATTCAATTACTTGTAGAAAGAGTAAATTGTTTCTTTCACAAAACAATCTACCAGCTCTCAGTTATTTTTCTAGGAGTTTGCATTAAAATGTTGCAGGAAATCTTGGACATGCGAAAGATGAATGTTTAAAATGTTTTACATTTTAAAACTATAAATACTTTTTTGGATAATCTCTTGAATAGAATTAAAATAAGATTTTTAAACTTATTGAACTGCCTATTTGGGTCTAAAATATATCTTAAACCTGCATGAGAGTTTGCAGACTCTTGAGGACCCCTGCTGGTCTCAGGACGTTTTGTTGTTTCTCTCTTTCAAACAGATTATATTATACATGTATTATTGTTTAACATTTTTGTGGGAACAGCATGGCACAGTGAAGGATGGGATGTTTTTACTCTGGGTTATGATGCTGTTAAAATCTCATCCTGGTCGAACGCTATCATGGGGACTGATGCTCGTTCTTCCGGCCTACATTTACTTTTCCCAATCAGCGCTAACTCCAAACATGCCCCCATCATCAGGCAGCCTTCAGACGTCTCTCCTGCTTTTGCTTGAAGCTATTTTGAACTTTCAAAAAGCACAGAGGCGGTTTCAGCTCAGCAGATGGGTTTAAGGAAAACCAGGACACTGCTTTCAACAATTGTAAATTGCTTTTAGAGAGGAGGTGTCATGGTGGGTTTAAGAGCTCTAACCCACATGCAGAACACCACACGGACTACAGGGAAAAGTTCAACAGTTTATTAAGAGAATATACAATGAGTCAGGTTCAGGTTCTGGTTATGGTTCTGGTTCCGGTTCGGGTCCAATGGCCTTACAGAAAGTTCTGTAACAGAAGGTTC
>JAUZNJ010031189.1:0-10501 GCA_034780135.1 Jordanella pulchra | reverse complement strand
AGAGAGAAAAAATGCATTTTGTTGCATAAAAAGAGCATACAGGCTGATATCAATAATATACAATAGCTTAAGTAGGACATAAATGACTGGATTCTATCACAGCAGGAACATATTGGTCAAAGAGGAAAATGAGCTATAGATAGAGAGCAAAGAGAAGAGAGGATAAAAGAGTGATAGCTAGACAGGAGAAGAGAGAAAGAAAAAAAAAGTTCAAACTGGAACACAAAAAATAAAACTAGGCAAATGATGATATGTTTTCATTACAAATTATAATAAGATGTTTTATCTTAAATTTAAAAAAAAATATATATCTCTATGACAACTTAGTCTTTATTAGATGCCTTTGAATTGAACTTTTTTGATTTAAAAGGCTTGAATATAGATTTGCATTAAAGTTGTTTATTTTTCCACACACAGAGCATCTCTAATGAAGAGCTTTAGGTCTTTGTCTCATCTGATCATAGATGGTTATATACCAAGTCTGGTTTACTGGACAGATCTTAAAACGAAAGACTCCACTCCACTGACTTTGCATGCTTCCTTAACTGGAGGCTGAGGTTGAGCTTAGTCTTCCTTGGACATTTAGGTATTTTTCGCTTCTACAAACCGGCTTTAAAAGTTTTATATCATGCCGTTTCAAGCTTTCCGAAGCAGAGCCAGGTATTGATTTGAATTCAAAGAATCCATTCCCATTCTCAAGATTCTTGCTATTAAAAGACATTTTTTTAGATGTACTTGAATTAAATGACTGTGTAGAAATGTAACATACTGACACTAGTATTTTATCAAAATTCGATAGCAAATGAATAAAGTAATAGTAGTTCCTGGCAGCTGTAAGGACAGTGACAGTAACAGAGCTACGTATATTCCAAAGTTATCTCTATATACATGATAAAATATTGTCTTTAGCACAACAATGTAAAGACACTAGCAATCCAAGATGTTATCAATCCAAGTATTCCTTTCTTAAGAAAAACTTTCTGTTTTTTGATACTATTTTCGGCTATTTCCACTATTTAAAAAAAACACACATATTTTCAGGGCTTAGCTAAAAAAGAACAGTTGCTGTCACTGTGCAGATTAGGTGCTAAAAGGACAACTTTGAGCTTTGAGCAGAAATCATACACTGCCTCATTTCCCCACTGGGGAATCCGACAGGTGGGTACATTGTTTACTGGGCAGGCGCAGTGTGGTCAAGATAGGTGCTTTCTGTAAAGGGTGGCTAATCACTGCTGTGCATAAAAGGTAAGGGCAACCCATTTCCCGGGACGGGGGGCTGCTGCTCTAAGGTCAGAATTCCTTAGGAATTCTCTGACATGCATGAATCAAGCCAAATGCCACTATGGGTATGATTTTGACGAAGGAATAGCATTATAACAGAGTTAAAAGCTTTTACAAGATATAGTCCATTTATATTACCATTTTTTTCTGAGATAACTGTATATTGTGCCTTGAGATAAAGTCTGTTATAAATACTTTTACATTAGTTCAAAACATGTTATCATATTATTATCAAACTATCAAAACAAAAGTTTTCAAAAATTGAATTTGACAGTATTCAAAATCCCTACTAAGTACATAAATATAATATAATGAATAGAAATTCGTCTGTGGGCTGTAGTTACCTGCAGTAAGGTCGTATCGCAGCAAGCTAAGAACCCATTCTGTCAGGACACAAGGTGTAAACAGGTAGTGACTGTGGTCATCCACTGTAAACTTTAATTTGACCTACAAGGACAGAACAAAAACAATACATAAAAACATCCTTATCATTTATTTGTAATAGAAAATGTGCAGTAAATATAAAATAACAAATAACTTAGATTATAATTCTGGAAAAGGAGCGGGAAGAGGAACATTTATTGGGGATGTTACTTAACTAGGTATAGTTAATATTTACTTCTCCGAAAAAGTAACCAAGTTAGTATTACGGTGGTATGAAGAGTGGAAATAAAGAACAAAGCCTTTGTTTTTAGAGCCTTCGTCTTCAGAAAGCACTTGAGATTAGGAATAATAAATAATTATTATTACATGTTGTTATATGTAATAAATTACATCTAACTTTTAAAAAGTAGCTATGTTTTCCATCATCCGCATCTGGAAAGGGACAGTAATTTAAAGGGCAACAACATTCAAGCAGTGAAGCATGGATTGATTTCACAGAAATCTAGATTTTCGAAAAATTGAAACTTTATATACAAAAAAATGTGATTAATCTATTTTATTGATTAATCACCCAGTTCTAGCAGTCACTATCACATTATTATCTAATGCAGTTATTGTAAAAATATCTATAGTGTTTAAATAAAACGAGGATTTGCTTTCACAGTGAAATACAGAAATTCAAAGCTGCATTTGATTGTAAGACATGAAATAGCTTCTGGTGGACAGCCCTTCAGCACAAATTACATATTTAGTGATGAAACGAGCTGTTTCCAGGGAAACATTAGGAGATCACATGATAAATATGGCAGATTCAATCTTTGCCTAACAAAATTGAATATAGTGGTGTAGGAACACCCCCCTAAAAATCAATACCTGTTCATAGACTTGGACAAGAGATCCTGCCAGCTGATGTGTTTTCCCAGTGCTGGCCCAGGCAGCTTGGTTTCCCAGACTGTGATGGAGAACTGGCTGAAGATAAGCTGAGTAGATGGTCTGCAGCTGCTCTCTGTCTGGGTAGCTATAAGCCAAGTCCAGCAAAATCAATTAATGGATAGAAAATGAATAGAAAGCCCAAAAGAGAATTGTGCAAGTCTATAAACAAACCAATCTTTGGTCATAACAGTGTACTTACTCTATGGTGCAGATGCGTACAATTGAGGAGAAACGGGAGGAGAGCGAATGAGTGCCGACGGCACCTCCTGTTGACAAGGAGGCAACGATCTGAATGTTCTCAAGGCTCACCCAGTCCAAATTTTCATCATAAAACCCCTTATAGGTCAAAACCTGGATCAAAATTGAAGGATCAAAAAGATGTTTGAGTAAACTTTATTTAACTAATGTAGCTGAAAAATATCTTCTTAGTTGATCTCTCTATTTGTGATCATTTCACCTGTTGCAGAAAAGCTATGAGGTTACTGGTCCCCCACTTGTCTGGTTTGGGTAGGTTGATGTCTTTTAAGTAAAGGACAAGATTCTCACAGTCTTTAGGTCGGAACACCCGGCCTGTGTTTGAGCTCAGCAGCAGACACGTCTGGCTGAGCTTCTGTAGGACATGGCGAGAAGAGGTCTGGGCGCTACAGTGAACCACGGCGACTTGTGTGGAACGCAGCCAAGCAAAGGCGTAGCGCAGCAGCATGCTAGATAAAAAAAAACAATACACAGGAAGGGATCAAATAAAACACTTATGTGTTGCAGGAGGTGATCATATCCTACAGTTATGTTTTATAGCAGTTTAAACAAAACTGCTGCTTGCTTTTAACAAAGATTATTTATATTTGGATTATGTCAGAACAGTGAGCAAGAAGAACTGCATCAGTACTACTTTTAATAAAAGAGTCTCTTTGGATCTTAGAACAATGTTAGTAATAGCAGACCCAAGGGTAAAGATGCATATTTTATGAGGATGAGACAATAACTGGCAAGCGGATTAGATTTTGTTCTCACATTGTTTGTAACTAAATTACTTGTTATTTTGTCTGAGGAATAAGCAGACAAGCTCAGTGACCAAGCTGGGATAGTGACCTTTAAGACAGAGGGAAGAAAGATGGGAAGAAAATAACTGACTGAACTTAAGTGTAAAAGGCATACTGAGTGACCGCTAGTGTTTGAGTCCCTGGTGAGGGACGCAATTACTTCTAACGAAACAACTCTCTGTGTACACCTGTGAACCTCAGTGCATTGAACACAAAGAAAGGTCAAGTTTTAAATAAAGGTTGCTTGGATTCTGTTGCTGATTGTGAGATCTTGTCATTTCAGGGGTACCGATTTCAACACTCCTGTCTTTAACGCATAATGAAGATGAGATCTTGCTAACTTTCTCTTTCCAGGAAGAAAAATATAATAACAACCACTAAAGGAGACTTGGATTTGAATAATACAATCCTGAAGATAAATTGTTTTTAAAAACATAAATTTTATCCCAGATTAGTAAAATAATCTGCATGATAGGGTTTTAATGCAGATATTTGCTTTGTTTAATATTACATGTGTATTTCAAAAACATTACGTCCATCTGGACTTTTCACATTTTGTCACATTACAGCCACTAACCTGAATGCATTTTTGCAGCAATTGTAGATGTTAGAGCAACACAAAGTAATATGGTGTAAAACGTAAAAAATGCGGTTTATCGCAAACATAAATCTTTCAAGTGTAGATAGTATTCAGAACTTCCGAGTTCATACTCGGCAATAAAGTAAAAAGGTCTGGATAAAAAAATGCTTGACTCATTTGTAATAATTTTTGTTTGCAAACAAATCTTTAAAAACTATAAATAATTTTCTTTTTGATTGAACTATATGGGCTATTTTGTGTTGGTCCATCCCATGAAATTCTTTAAAAGAACACTGATGTTTGAGGACTTTAAAAAACAGAAAAAAACAATTACATCATTTTAATACTTTTGCACAAGACAAATTAAATTACACAAGAATATATGCAAACCAATCTTTGTTATGGCTTAAACGTATTACTAAAGTGTGTGTATGTAGTTGTAGTACATGTGTAATTACCCCTTTCCACAGCCCTCAGGTCCAACCACCATGAAGGGCTGCCTGTGTCGAGCAGTAAGCCATGGAGAGAAACCGTGCAGACCTCTCTGCATGCCGGGAGTCTTTATTACAGGTAATACATGTGTGTTAAAAAGCTGCTCTAAGCTGAGATCCTCAGGATGTTGAAATGTATAAGCTGCTAGTTGGCCACTGTCGCAATCATAGAAGGTATCAAGTGGTTTTCTGGCATCTGGTGGGCTTTCCCTTGCCCAGCTCAGCAACTATTGGAGTAAAAAAAATAAGGCTCAAATAAGGGTTTAAAAAGTGCAAAATACTAATCAAATGAAAGATATTTCTCACCTCTTTAGCGAATTCGTTTCGTGTTTTGAGATTGAGGTTTCCTCCAATGCCTCTTAGAAGTCCAACGATAAACTCTCCCCTCTCAGACACAGCATTAAGGTGGGATAAAGTGTTCAGTACTGTGCCAACCAGACTAGTTTCCACCACAAAGTCATTCTAGAGTTCAGAGAGAAGATGGAGACGGAGATATTTAGGATTCACTCAAAACACAAGCACCTAGAAGATGTGAGATGATAGAAATTGGGCGCTTTTATTATATAAGTCTATTTATAAGTCGTAGAACATTAGCTACTACAACTCAACTCTCTGTTGCTGTATTTAATTGTAATTAGACTGGTCTAAAGTTTGGCTATTTGCAGAAAATTCCTGGGCGGGCAAAATCTAACAATTTTAATGAACCCTAAAGTAAATTATCTATCTAAAATGTAATTGGTAATGAGCCGGATTAAACCTTTTCACCGTTTCTGGGGCTGCATGTATGGGCAACATCTTACCTGTTTCAGAACCCAGTCCAGAGCTCTTTGGAAATAATCTCCGAGCCAGTTTTCTAGATTAGTGCGACACTCGCCGGGCTGACGGCTCAACCATGACTTCACCAAAGCACCAACATCGATGTCCTCATCACTTTGGATTCAAAAAGAAACCATCGGAGATAAATCTTAGTGTCTTTTCTAACGCACTAAAGCAACTTTGAAATGTTGAAAACATGTATTAAAGTGCTGCACAGCAACAATTGAACAACCAAAAGTTTTAAGTAGAAAACAAAAAGAAACAGAAAGAGCAGAGAAATGGTGCTTAATTGTTTTTTAAACGCAGCTGACCTTAAGAAGATCATGCCCATGCGGGATATGGTTGCAGGAGAGGCACAACTCAGGTCATGAGTTTCAAACAAAAAGTTAACATTGGGTCCAAACTGAATCCGTTCTCCACTGGGCATAGTTAACAAACGGTTATCATCAAGGACAGAGTTTAGACTTTCAACCCACTCTGGGTCAATATCTCCGTCGCACACTATCCAGGAATTCACATCTAGGAAACAAAAGAACAATGAATGTACCAATTCTCTGGCTGTCATTCTTATGCCCCAAAAGCATTTGATTTAGTTCGGCAATTTGGATATTTATTAGGTACCTTAGTGTATTCCAGCTGTAAGACACCTTACCTTGTGGTTCTCTGACTACAGTCCTGGCGCTGTGAGTGAGAACGCCATCAGCCCATTCTCTGGTGTCCATATCAATATGTCCCAAAAGTTGCTGTCTGGGCATGGCTTTTGGATTCATTGTGTATTGTTTTACCTTCAAAGATAAGAATAATTACAGCCTAATAAAAAAATACCTTCTGAAAGTTTGCTATTTTGACTCAATTATCAAATGTCCAAAATTCTTTGAATAAAAAGTTGGAAATAACAAGTATTAAATAAACTAGATGTTTGCAAAGGCTTTTCCTCAAAGATACATAATTAACTGTGCGAAATAAAAAGTTGAAATCAAATTTTGATCATTTTAAACATACAGGGAAATTCATTGGAAAGGTATTTTATTTCACATGGATTTATTTCAGGTTGGCTATTAATGTTAATTCTGATGAGCACGCCATGCAGCTGACAAAAACCTAAAATCCACCGTCTCAGAAAATAAATATCATGCTAATCATTATTGTTTGGGAGATGGCATGCTAAAACCTGAACACTTTTGCTTACCACTTTGCCAGTCTTGTTGAGAGCAGCTCTTAGCATCCTCCACAACGTAGACTTGCCTGCTCCGCTTGGCCCCACGATTACTACACCCATACGTTGCCTCAGTTGTTCGTTCAGCTCCATTGCTTTCTTCAGCTGAAAACATAATAAAACAGGCTCTTTCCGTAGCTTCTCATTTATCTAACAAAACATCATTTGTTCAATCACTTGAAATTGAATAATTACCACACACACACCTGGCTCGGTATAAGCTCCAGCTGTGCCTCCTTGTAGACTTGTTTTAATGCATCCATCAGGATCTGGTCTTCAACGTCAGTGAAATTAACCCCAGAGAAGACATCTCTGACAAGGGCGTCAAACCGAGAGCTGTCTGCAAATGTCAGCTTGGACATGGTGTTTAATCTCAATGCCTGGACCACCAGATTACTCTCCTGAACTGCTGGTAGACGAAAGAGACAAGATCAACATTAAAGATGGGCTGAAAAGGATAGATAAACAAACAAGCCTGCTGGAGGAGAATACAAGACACAAGTTCATAAGAGTTAACTTGTCAAGTCATTATACACGTCTCCCCTGTTAAAACCATGCTAATTACAAGAGCTTGTCATGATCTAAGAGTTTGTCAATACTTTTGTTCTTAACTAGTAAGTCAATCGTCTTTCCTGCAGGCACAACGGTGAAGCCTTTCCTTCTTGTCACAGTAACAAGGAGATAAACAAAACAACCTCAGAGACACATGGGGTGTCTGTCTGCATGTTGGACAGATGAAAGGTGAGTAGTGGACTAGTGGGAGTTTAAAGAAAATGGAGGAAAGAAATAAAGAGAAGGGCTAGAAAAAAAATGAGAAGAGGGACAGAGGGGAAATTACGTGAAAGTTAGGGAGGTGATAAAAATGAGCGAGACAAAAGGAAAAGGATGGACAGATATAACAGAGAGATAGACAATAAGTGGCCTTAAGGATGGGAAAGGAGATACTACTGAGTTAAACTGGAACATTTTGAAAAAGTCTCTGAAAACCAAAATGTTTTTTTTAATAATAAATAATAGAGCAAGAACAGATTTCTCATTCAAAAGGAATTTCACTCAAATAATTACACATTTTTTAGACTTTCAGAAAATTGTCTTTTTAGAAAAATGTTGCATTCAGCACTCTAATGACCTGGTTAGTATGTAATGGTAATAAATAAATAGCATTTTTAACATTTCTCTTATAACAGGAAATTTTTGGTTTACAGGAAGAGGTACATTTACTTTTTTAAAAGAAAAAAAATTAGATTTTTCTCCAACTTTTAGGGCTTTTATGTTTAAATAAATGTAGCAGTAATACAAATAAAGTCTAGACAGCTAGAACCAAATGAATATCAAATATCAATCTCTGTCATGTTAAAAATCTAGACATAAAATGTTCTTTATCCATCAGTTAGTGGCTTTCCAAAATAAAATCAGAGTATCGATGTTTTTTGTGAAATTATTTGTCAGGGTTAGGGTTGGGTTAGGCATTAATGTGCAATAAAGTTGTTAGATAACTGATTTCACAATATTTGTGACATAGATTTTACATTAATCAAGAATCTGTTGACTGTCTGGTTTTGATTTGCTAATAGTGCTCATAGGGCATCCAGCCTGATGTTTATCAACAACCAAAAAAGGGATATTAGCTTATAGACTGAGGGGGAAAACAGCAGAATTTTACATGTTGGGTGTGGTCTAAAAAAAACAACATAACTATATAGTCTGCAATAAGAAACTGGAAGGAAGGAAGGAAGGAAGGAAGGAAGGAAGGAAGGAAGGAAGGAAGGAAGGAAGGAAGGAAGGAAGGAAGGAAGGTAGGTAGGTAGGTAATGGCCTGAAAAAAAAACATTTTTATACATTTTTTTGTTTCTTTCGTGTCGATCAAGACTGAAATAGTGAAATTAAATCAACAAGCTGCAAAGGAAACCTGTAAACATGTCTAGGTGCATAAAGAACTGTTTTAAAAGGCTCTTGAAGCTGCCAAGATATAGTACTTTTCCTGTCATGGCCTCTAATGTCAGTATTTCAGTAATAATAGCTAATGGCATCAGAGCGCAACTGTGAAAAGTCCCAGATAATCAAACCTCTGCCTTCAGGCACTGATGAAGAACAATCTGTTTAACGTCCTTCTAAAAGCGTAAACTAATATTTTCGGGCTCGGGACTGAAATCAATCAAAATATCAATTCAAAACACTTGAAGCAATTTCTAAAGTTTTTTTTGTTTTTTCTTGCCTGCATTCCTCATCCATCCTTCAATTCAAATGACTTCATTTATTAGACTAACTTGAAATTGGGGAAGAAAGGAATCATCAGTCATATCATTTGATTGTAGAAATGGCTGTAATAAAGAATCCCCTCTATTAGCACTTGATGGATTTGTGATAATATAGCGCAATAGAATAGGCGGTGTGTTTTTATTTTATTCTGACAATTTCCTCTGCTTTAGCAGCATCTTTCAAATATGATCTTTAATAACAGATATGTGTACCACAATTTTTTTAGCTTTAGGACAGCAAAAGAAGGTATTTGAGGTAACAGCCAAGGCTGCAACCACTTACTTATAATTTTCCTGTCACACTCATAAATTGGAGAGGTAAAAATGCCTCAGAAAAATCTAGAAAAAAATAGATATAAATAAAAATAGACCTAGTAGGGGACTTACTCATCTCCTTGTCATGACCTTTCCTCTGTTGCTGCAGGAGAGAGCCACAAGCTTTAAGCACAGTCTTCAGAGCTCGTAAACCCCAGTCATAGTGCTGCTGGGGTGTCAACAACTCCCTGGGAAAGGCAAATACAGGCTTATTCTTATTTTTTACTCCAGTATGAGCTGTAGAAATCAAGGTTTAACATTTCAAGAAATTATATTCATGAAGTTAAGCGTAACATTTCAACCACAGAATTAATGATTACAGGAAGTTAATGGTATAAATGTCAATACCACAAAAAAATTCCCAACATAGTTTTACCTGGCCAGGTTAAAGACAGCAACCAGCTTACGTCCCAGTACTTCTCCATTTTTGAAGCCCTCTGAGTAGAGGATGACTTCAGCTATGAGCTCATTGTCGGGTCGGCTCATTGCTACAGGCCTAAACAGCTGCTTCAGGTTGTCTGGAAGTTTCTGGCGGCCTCCGTAGCCTTTCCCTGCAGGGTTTAAAGTGATGAACACCCCAGAGTTTGGGTCCAATTCAACCTGGGAAATAAAGATATCAAAAGCTTTTCTCATTAACAACATGTCCCCTATATTAAAAGATCATTTGACATGACAACATGTGGTCATGGAAGATGCAACAAAATGAATAATAAATAACTTATTAATACAAGATTTAAATTATGGGGTGAAAAAGCAGTAACATGCAGTGTGCCACAGACAGAAAGAAAAAGAAGACTTGTTAAATCATACAGAAACCTAATTTTTCATTTATTTTTTTGTCTGGTACTTGGAAAAACGAAGCGTATCCGCTTCTGCGGTTTTTATTTTTACCTCCTTCCCCAAAAGCTCACAGGTTTTTTTGTGATGCTTCAGGGATGCTTGGATGGCCTGAATCTGCATGGAAACTGCAGATAGCACGGCTTCCTCTAAACGATTAAACTCGTCGAAGCAGCCCCACGCGCCACACTTCACCAGCCCAACAAATATTCTTCCCATTGACTTAACATCTATACCCTGGAAAAAGCAGAGGAAAAAGTAGCTTAACGTTATTAGTAATAAAGTTATCCATCCATCCGTCCGTCCATCCGTCCGTCCATCCATCCGTCCGTCCGTCCGTCCGTCCGTCC
>JAUZNJ010031188.1:0-14357 GCA_034780135.1 Jordanella pulchra | reverse complement strand
TCACCTGGCTAACCGAACCTTCCAACCTGCAGACCTCTGTGATTCCCGTCCCGGACCCGAACCGGAACCAGAACCTGTTTTCTCAGTCAAACCTTAATAAACTTTGTTAACTTTTTCCCTGCCTCCTGTGGTGTTCTGCATGTGGGTTAGATCTCTGAATCCCACCATGACAACCAGAGCAGAAGGATTCCATCCAGACTAGGATAACCCGTCTTGGAAACTAGAGAGTTTCTAAGGGTTAGGAGTGTTCAAAAAGCTAAGTAATTACATAAAATTTGGCTTTTACACATATAAATACCGTACCTTTGTATGAGACCATTTATCATGATTTAGAAATACTGTAAAGCAGTAAATGAAACTAGACTGCAATACCTTTTTCATATTTATTCTTAAAGTCTATAAACAAGAGTAGAATGTGTTATAGTCATCATTTGTGCAGCAACAAGGTGGATTTTAATTCTGTTTTTTTGGGGGGGGGATTAAAAGAAAATTGGGAAACACAATTGTGGATTTAGGAATGTTAGTAAACATGTGCAAATATGTTGCAATAAAGTAGCTCCAAAACCAAAACCCAGGAACTCAAGTTAGTGAGACAAAGCTGTGGAGTAATTGTCTTTTTCTTGTCAGCTCTAAATTCTTAACTTAACTAAGTTCTTGACTTAGAGCTTAACTTAGCATCACTGTGACCTACAGTAGCATCTATCTCCAAGTACATTAACTATGGGGAAATATGATAAAGGTAAAAGGAAATGCACGAGTTTGTGAAACAAAGTTATTTTTTTAAGTATTTTTTAGAAGAATTTTTCATTCTTAATAACAGACACTTCAATCTAGACTTTTTCCAGAAATACTTTTAACTGTGCATATGATCAAAACATTATATTAATCACATATTATCAGTAATTGGTTGCCTTTTTACATAACCCATATTCATTATAATGATGCTTGTATCACTAAAAATACCTGTTATTTTGTTATTTCTTCCAAAATAATAACATGTCCATAATAAGCATTTTAAAATGATTTGAATAACGACATATGTACATTTTTTCACAGCAATTATTGACTGATTGTTTTCAAAATGTTTGAAAACCATTCATATAAAAACCAGCAACCAAGCTCATCTTTTTCGGTAATTTACATGCATTTTAGGTCCTCCATTTATAATCAAGCAGGACGTTATATGTACATACATGGCCTAAATGAGTCGTTTTTACACCTTTGTGAAAGCCTATGTGAAAGTGAGAGATAACATAAAGTTCTGACAAGAAAACCTCTGTCCAACCTTTTCATTGGTCTTCTAAAGATATTTACTTTACATGCAGAAAACCTAGATATAATTCTATTTGTATAGAATGTATTATATACAAATGTATTTGTATATATGCAAAATGAACTCTACAAAAGCAATCTAAAAAAAGAGTAAAAACTGTCTTAGAATAAGTGTATTTACCCTTAATTTGACTAGTAACCTTTCTTTCTAACCTCCCTAAACAGGTTTGAATAAAGTTTCAAATGCAAATACAAAGTGGAACCTTAGCGCAACACATGTAAGGATCTGCTTGTGAAAGCAAAGCTGTTGGGCAAACATCTAGCTCTGGGACATCCATTCCCGGAGCCATATTGGCATAACAGTACACAAAAACACACACAAAAAAAATTGAGTAGGTAAATAAGATGGTCTGCCAATGGAATGACCCTTAAAATAATATAATTAGATATTATGTGCTTAAAATAAGAGAAGACCGCACTAGTTTTTTTTATTGTTTTACATGTAAAGTTGTCTTATTCCATTGGCAAGGTGTTTACCTTACCTGCTAAATTTAAGAAAAAGAAATCCATTTATTTTAAGAAAACCTATTTAGATTTTATTTTTTGCAGTGTAAGTGTTTTAGAAAGGAATCTTATAAATAACATATGAAGACAAAATATAAAACATGTACTGTATGAAAAATATAGGATGACATAGGATTCAACCCTATACCTCATACATCGATTTCACATGATTGTTGTGGTATTTATTATATTATGTTATAGACAATAATTAAAAAGTGGCTACTTTTGCAGGGTGGTATATAAGGCAGATAAGATGTGCTGCTTTTACTATGTTTTTTTTCTATTTCTCTATGATATCGCACAAACAGGTTTAATGTTTTATATGGAAAATAAAGTAAAGTAATATCCCCATCTGTTAATAGCGTGGGTTGATTAAGGTAACCTTAAAATAAATTTGTATATCCACCATGAGACGACATGTAGTTTTGTTCTGATTTTAGTTTCCCCTTTAAGGGCCTGGAAACAATAAAAGGGAAATTCTAGATTTTACTGTTTGAAAAGAAAAAACTGTCAGCTATTGTTACCGGTGAGAAATTTGGGAATATATTTACTGTCAACAGCACTCGCTCTGTCTTTTGGGTGACAATCCTCTTCTTGTTACTGACACTGATCAGTGAGCATGCTCATCCTACTTGTCACTCTGTACTACTTGAGATCACTTACGAAATACTAGAAACATATTTCTTCATTTCCTCAAAACTGAAGTTTTAACATTTAAAAGCTAAATGTTAAAGTTTAGCCCATATTCCTATTACCAATTTTAACAATAAAACTAGCAAAGAACTTCAATAAGCTACATCTTACACAAAGTTGCTATGGTAACCAATCTTAGATTAAACTATTAAGGCAGGATGATTTAAATCATTTGCCATCAGAAATAAATTTGTTGTGAGTTTTTGTTTGTTTGTTTGTCTCCTTCACACATAAGACAATTAAAATCACAAAATATTTTCTAGGACCTAACAGAATGTATGAATGTCGCTGGATCATGGCAAGCTTTCAAGGCATCATATCAATGTGAAGATACACATGACCCAATAGTTCTGTTTACATCCAGCACGCTGGTTTATCATTATTGCAATGCTTTTGTTAAAGGTGTCACATCTGATATCTATTATATTTTTGGATTTTTTTATGTTGAATTTTCCTGAAAGTATCTTAGAAACTTTGCAACTCCGACTTCAAATGCAGCCATACTGTCTCGGACAGCCTTAGCATTCTTAATAGCTTCCAAGCAAATTAAAAAAAGAAAACATTATTGAAGTGTTTCTGTATGGTGTACATACATTTTTCCTGATCATTTTTACCTTGCCCAATGCTAAGGTCATCACTCTCTGTGAAAGCAGTCAAAGAGAAATCATACACATGAATCGTGCATGAAAGCTTGGTCTGTTTATTTCTCCTTTTCTCTAAGACAGTCTTTGTTTCATCTAGAGCTGTGAGGTAGATAGCCTAACACTTCTTACACAGATAGCAGCTAATGCTAGTCTCCATGTTCTCACAGAGCTTCGATATCATTGGTATGTTGTCTTTTTTCTGACCAATTCTCTTCCTTTTATGTACTTACGTGTAATATCTGCCTTATTTCATCAGATGAAGTCTTAGTTGACACAGACTACAAAATAGATGTAGATGACAGACAGTGATTTTAATATCACTGGCTGCCAAACATACTGCCGTAGTTACATTTTGTTGATTTTTCTAAAGTAAGCTTTATTGGCATGTATAAAACAATACCTGCTAATAAAAGAACCTAAACAATTAAAAACATAAATAAAACTTACTAGTTTTCTTACTGCCAGACTTTCTTCACCTTTGTACCCTCACCATTCACTGTATTCTAATTATTATGCTGCTATTTCACCATGTAAAACAACCACAGACCATTTATAGTAAACATTGTTTGCCTGAAATAGACTTCTCTGTCTCCAAAAGGCCATTTTGTAATTGTGTATAATTGAGAATACTGTACACAATACATTTATGTGATTTTATATTAGCCCCCTTGAATACACAAAGCTCCGAGTCTGAGTGGTTAAGATTGGATCTGAACAATAAGCCCCACTCTGCTGCGCTGTAATTATGCAAATGCAATGCGTGTTTCAATCAAACTGTGTACATAAAGCACACTCGTGATGATTTGGAATTAATCACAAGGCATTTAGGAAACTTACCGAAAATTATTGAGTGGAGTGAACAATGATTTTGGTAATGTTATGAGGAATAGTTTTCCCAGTCTAATCAAAGAAACAAAACAATGTGGCAAGATTAGATGACAAGCAATAAATCTATTCCCTTCTGCCTCCTTGCTCCTTATCATCTCATCTAATGAAAATTCATGCGTCAGAATATATGAAGAGGTCAAACATCGCAAGAGCTAAGCGGTTTTTGATGACTTTATTGTTCCACTTTTGTTCAGAGTTAAAAAAAAAAACAAAACAAAAGGAAACATCATACGACTACAAACTTTGGATTCTAAATTCTTTGTTAACAAGAATTGGTGGCGGCTAATTTTGAAGGATACAAAACATAAAAGTGCAGAAGGACTAAAATCAGCTACAAAGTGCTAAACACAGGCAGGCACAGACTGTTCTGCAAAGACTAGCAAGCTGTTCAGAAGGAAAGGAGTACGGTATGTTTTTTGTTCAAGGAAAATCTGCTATTCACCTTTGTCAGCTGTGGCTGCAAGAAACAATCTTGGTTCTAAATCCCAGTGCGAGGCTTAAGCTACTGAGGTCGTCCAGTGGGACTTCAGTAACAAAGCTCATGCTAATGGATATCTATTTATATTCATTTATGTTTATGCGGTTATTTATCTGTTTGCTAATGGTGTAGGACACACCAACTGTGCATTTTAACAGACTGCAATGCAGACTCAAATGAAGCAAAAAAAAACAGACGCCTAAACCTGCAATCATCTTCCAAGGATATAAGCACCAGGCCCTCCAGGACTCTTCAAGGTTACGTTGGTATAAACAGTGGAGTAATAGATGTCAAATAAAAGACAGAACAATAATGTAAAGGGAGAAACTTGTTGTTTCACTTCCTGGTTAAGTTTCAAGAGTTTAGCTAAAAAAGACTAATTTTGGTGTGATACATAAAGAATATGTTAGCAGAAAGCAACGCAGGAACAGTTAGAAGTTTTAGATGTTTTGGTAAGAGGCTAGACTCCTTTAGACTCCAGGTTAATTGAGTTTGTCTGTGAGAATCTCTCCCTGTGTTTATTAAGTATTTAGTGAAAACCTTTGTGACCAGAGCAGGCAAGAATAATGGCAACACCTTTCTCCCTTGCAAGGTGTTAAAAAATGCTGGCTTGAATCAAGAACACTGGATCTCAAATTCTTGTTGAATAAGACTAAGACAGACATTTTTTTTCTGTCAACACCAGTTAAATTAATTTAAGATTTGGAAGAAGCTGTAGAAGAAAGAAAAAACACCTGTGAAGGTTTATGTTTGCTGACAACTACAAACTTTTTTCATGGCTCAGGAGTTAGACATCTCTCCTTTGACAGGTAGGTTGATGGTTTGAAGCCCTGCTCTGTACTTTTGTGTAGTTGCGTCAGTCTTCCCAAGGGATGCCACGGCTAAATGTGGCTTACCACAGTGTGAATGTGGTGTGAAACACATTGGAATCCTTGGATTTTTCAGATAAAAATCTAAACTATTTGGGAATTCAAAATAGAATATAATAATATTTTGTTAGCCATGGTCTCATTACCTCATAGAAACATACAAAATCCATAATGATCTCAGCCCTCAGCTCATTAGGAATATGCAGTGAGTCGAACAGGATGCTTCATGTGGGTTAGTTGGTCTGGGATAGTAAAAATGTAATGAAAATGATCACTGAGGCATTTCTAGCTGTTAGAATAAACCAAGATAGAGGAGCCAAAAAAACTCTCAGATATTTTGTTTGGTATTTCCACGGGTAGTCCGTTTTTTCTATTATAGCATGAAAGTGAAGGATAGCTTTGCTGAGCTGTGGTTTCTGTGAAGGACAGCATGGATGTTCTCAACAAAAGCAGTAATAATTCATTGATTTCCTTTGGTACATGAATCCAAAACAATAATTTGGGTGGTTTTGTATTTAATTAAGACTCAAGGTATATCCTATCAAAGAGGAAAAACTTGGGAAAAAAAGATGAGCAGAAGACAGAGACAGCTGCGTTTGGATTCAGTAATTGAATTTTATTTTATTTGTATTAAAATGAGAAGGTCTATTTATATTAGCTATCACAGTCTTGAATTGTCCGTTATGATGCTACAAAACTACATCCATCCATCTTCTCCCACTTCATTCGTCAGGGTCGTGGTTGGGCCAGTGCCTATCTCCCTAAGGCAGGGAACACCCAGGACAGGAAGCCAGTCTGTCGCAGGGCAACACATAGACACACAAGGACATACAACCATGCACACACACACTCACACCTAGGGACAACTGAGAGACGCCAATTTACCTAACAGTCATATTTTTGGACTGTGGGAGGAAGCCAGAGTATCCAGAGAGAAACCACGCATGCACAGGGAGAACATGCAAACTCCATGCAGAAAGACTCTAGGCCAGGATCGAACCCAGAACCTTCTTGCTGCAAGGCAACAGCACTAACCACTGTGCGTATGTAAGTATGTAAAATGTCTGTGCAAATTCTCAGTCATCTGGTTCACGCCAACCCCAAAACAGGCTTAAATCAGAGGCAACCAGACTTTTGTTAAATTGCACTAAAAGAATCGGTAGTTGGAGCGCTGATACTGCCTTTTCTAGAATGTGCTATTAGAACAACAGGAGTCTTAGTACTGAAAATCACCAGAAAACCTACACATACAGACCATATTTGCTTTTTGACCCACATCACTCGATTAAACTCAAGCTTTACTTTATCAGAACACTGAGTTATCAGGCTGACAATATTACCTCAGTTGTAGAGGAAAAAAACGAAAGGGACACAAACATGTCAGGAAATCAATCAAAGCATTTTTTTAGCTTTTATCTGCATCTAGCTTGGAGTGTGCTTAGGAGGATGGACCTCTATGCTTCTTTAAAACATCAGCCCTCCAAGTACAGATTGCTCTTGTGCAAGGATGTTTACAAAGCCTCCTAAAAGTTGTCAGAAAAACTTAGCGAAAGTCAGACTGCCACTGATTTGAGGATGTATGTTAAAGAAATGTTTCACCAAGAATCAAAGAAAAAAATATTAGCAAATTAGCTGTCAGAAAAAATGTAGTTAGCATTTATGTTTCAGAGTTCAGAGAAAAAAAAGTAGTTTGGCAAAAAAAAAAAAGATGTTCAGAGTAACCTTGATGTTTTTACATTCTTATTTAAAGAATGATGATGCAAACATATTAGACTGCAACAGGTTCTACAATTAGCCGAAGAAAAAAAAACAGCTAATGTTTGCCATAGTCACCCTTTAGTGACAAATGTACACATTTACACACACATTTTAAGCCGACCCAGCAAACTATCAGCAGGGACACTGGTCCTAAACTAGCTGGACTGATGATCTGTACTGGTTGGATACTTGTAGTGATTGCAGCTTCTTTAAACCTGTTATTTTCAGTATCAATTAGATGTTTAACAATGATGTCAGAAGAAGCACAGAGATGTCTGAATCTATTTAAAAGGGACATCGTCAGACATTGTCAGGCAGTTAATTTAAGCAAGTAGGAGGGTAAGATTTGATAAGAACTCCAAACAAATCCCAGCAAAGTTGCTCTAGTTTGTGCTTTATAGTTTTTAACCGCCGTCTGCTCGGAACATGTTGTATTTGAAAATGTTGGCAGCCTTTTGGAAACCTGCTCATTAAGGCAAAGATCTACATTCTCCAGGGAATAAACATGCAGACTGCTGTTTCAGTGATGCTGGAGGCACCAATCAGTAGTATAAATCCTAAAGACAACTTCAAGTCTGCAATGTACTATACAAACGTTTTAGTGTCACAGAAAAAAAGAGGCAGGTATGCCAACCCTTTTATAATTTCTACTCAGAATTTCTGGTCCCTTTGCTTATAAGTTAGATATACTGTACCTCTTTCTCTTAACGGAAAATTATTTTTTTTAAAAACCAAACCAAAAAAACATTAACTTGCAGTTCTTGTCCATCATCTCAGCTTAACTTAGTTCTTCATGATTAGAAACATTCCTGAGGGGCAGTGACTGGAGTTTGACACAGTATGTGCCCTTGCAGACACTAACAAATGAGCTCATGCTAAGTATTTCATTAAAATGTGGATGTGAGTCTTTCACTTTGACCAAGTATTCCTAATACCAGCTGCTCTGGAATCAATGCACCTAATAAATAGCAGCTTACAGAGCTTGACCTCGAGGTCGGAGCTGATGAGCGTATTTATCTGAGGAAGGAAGTAGACGTAGGGAAAGCTAATTTCACTGTCATCATCAGCGCATTAGATCAGATCGACAAAACAAGCACGACAGACAAGGAGTGAGAGAGAGAGAAAGACACGGAGGAAATGAAGAAAGAAGACTTTGTGCATTCCACCTATTATTTACAGCAAGTGAAAACAGAGAGAGATGAATGCTGCCATGCCAGAGTGACCATGCGTAGTACAGAATTTTCTCTTTCTGCTCTTTTATGTCGGGTGCAATACACTCAGACACTGTGGAGATAATGGAACCAACGCAGTATATCCAGAATAAACGTTTAAATTATTACTTGCTGGATGTTTGGTTTATCTTCAAGGTTCCGTCGGTGTAATTTTAATGAAGATTTGGGAAATGATTCCTACAAAACTGTGGAGAATCTCAAACGACAGTTAATAGTTATCCAGCACTGTAAAACTAAAGGAAAACATCAGAGTTTAATTTCAAGTCAGTTAGACTTCTTGAATATTGATCAAATCATTAAAGTGGCAGATTGGGTTGTTATTCAGTGTCAGCTTAATTAAATTAACTGACGACACTAAGGGGCAACAATGAGGGGAACACAAAAACAGAAATGGTTTTGCAGGTAAGTAAAGGCCAGAATCGATGTCTTTACTGGAAGCATGAGATGACACCTGGACCCTACAGAAGTTGCAAAGGCATTCCAACTCCACCAGGATCTTAAAATCAATACAGGCATTTGTCAGAAGGTTTGCAGTACATTCTCTAAGCACAATCTCTAAAGCTTGGAGGACATTAGGAGAGACAGACAGTTGTTAGTGGACAGGTTTGTTGGAAGTTCTTAACACATCAGTAGAAACCTGTAACTGCTCTTTTGTGCAGCGAGGACCAGGGTAAGTACTGCCAAAGGCCTTCATAGTCAAGATGTCTATGACCAAACCCTTAGAAACAGATGTAATGAGGGTGGCTTAAAGGCTGGATACCCCCAGTAGGCCAGGATGGCAAATCAATACATGTCTTTGGACACAGGCTGGCATTTACCAGAGAACGCTTGAACTGGCAACTTTTGCACTGGTGCCCTGTTCTTTTCATAGATGAGAGAAGGTTCACTCAAACCCTCATGTGAAATTTCTGGAGAAGCTTAGCTGGATATTATGCTGCCTGCAACATTGTGCAGCATGATCGGTTTGTTGGTGAGGCAGTGTTGGGCTAAAGAGGTGTGTCCATGGGGGAAACACGGATCTGTACGGGATAAACAATGGAAACCTGACTGCTATTAGGTTTTATGATGAAATACTCAAGCTACTGTTGGACCCTTTACTGGTGCAGTGGCTCCTCCGGCTGCATAACCTCACCTGCTTTCATGTGGCAAGAGAAGACACTTCCTGGAGAATGAAAGACGTAGTACCTTTGAATGCTGTCCACAGTCCGCTACCCTACATATATACATATATGTATATACATGTAGACATGTATGCAGGAATATACATACTGTATATAGTGTCTGTGTCAAAAAAGCAAAAAAGTAGATTCTTACTTTTCTTTTAAAAATAATTTTTCGATTTCTTTGAAACTTTGAACGTTGAGCCCTTTGCACTACTGATTAATTCATTGTTTATTTTTGTGACTCTCTGAAGTTCGAGCCTCAGTTCCATCTGATGAAAGCTGTGGTCTGAAAGGCAATCCAGTCGATTTAAGCAATCTTTTAATAATTGGTGCTGTTTCTGTGCCAAACAATCCCTCTGGAATTACAGCTCATAGGTTCTGGTTAGGTTTATTAAATCAAAATACATTGTCTTATGGTTTTCTTGGAGACTTGAACTAGACCCCTGTGTTTTTTTTTAATGATGAAATCACTTCTGGCTGAAACCTTGTTTCTTAGTCTAGAGACAAAGGGAGAGTGCAGCTTATTTTAGTCAGATTTTAAACATGGTTTTTGCTTAGTTTAGGAAAGCCTTAAGTTTTATTGCTGTGTTCTTGTATTTTTTCTAGTTATTGATAATTCTTCTCACTGTACCATACCTATTTATATGTATAAGGATGTGATTTTTTGGGGTACTTCTGAGTAATACCTTAGAAGCAAATCATATTTTTATAACTTAAGTCTAACTTACCTGCAAATATCAGCTTTAGCTAAAGGATGCAAACAGCACGACAATTCTACAGGATAACTTTACATTATAGTTCATAATTTTATTTGCACACTTATTTTAGACCACTGCAGTTTTTTTATATATATTTTGCCTGAACTGGCATCCTTGTTTCTCAATTAAACTGTATATAATATGTGTCATGTTAAGGACAGAACAATTTTGAGACCATTTAATGTGATTTTATTTTTTTAACTGAAAAACATGGATTTTTTTTATCAGGGCTGTTTGCTGTTTTTAAAGTATCTGCATACAGTAGGGTGGTACTTTTTTACCTTTGTTTCAACATAATAGAAAATGTGCCTTATTGATATTTACAGAAATCTTCATTCAGGCCCTATTCAGACATACATTTATTTAGTTTTTAAAATACATAAATATTATAATGTTTATGTTATATTTATCTGTGAAAGGAAACTAAAGGCAGAGAAAATCCATGAATGAGCCAGGAGAATGCACTACCTCCAAATAGAACAGCCCCAAAGTTTTAAAACAAAAGACCTTCTGGAAGCTCTAACATGGCAAACCTATATAAAAAGAGGTTTTATTGTCATCGCAAATAAAGAAAATAAGATAAGAATCTCTTTCATTTGTTTTCACAATGATTATAATTAGCGTGTACCTTTTTGTTCATAATGGATTATTTGCAATAGATTAAATTTCGCCACTCAAATAAAATTAGCCTCCGACTATCAACTATTAGCAACTCAAATAGATCGCTCCCTTGTGCCTGGTAAGGTTTTGAAAAATTTTTATTGGGCTATTATGGATATTTTCTGAGACAATAGAGAGTCTTCTTTATGATTACACCACCCACACGGCTTCCCACTAAGACATTTTATTTAAGATGTAGTTTACATAATGCCTTGTGGCTCCTAATTACCACAACAGACAAATGAGGGCGTATTGATAATGTTCCCAAAAAAACAATAGATTTAATAATTATTTGTTCTTCAGATTTATTGCCAAGCCACAAAAGTAAAAATGCATTATCTGAAAAACATAAAATGGGAAAAAAAAGCAAGTCTTACTAATGTCGTTGATGTATATTGTATCACCTTCAATTATTGACACTTCTCCTAAAGATCTGTTCAAAGCCCTACAACAGCGAGTGACAGGAAAAGAAAAACAGTCTTTTCAAATTTAAGATTCAGATCATCCATCCATCCAACCATCCATTCATCTACTATCTTCTGCTTGGTCTGTCAGGGTCGCAGGCTTCGGGCGTAAGGCGGGGTACACCCAGGACAGGACGCCACAGGGCAACACATAGACCATTCAGATCATATAATTAGAAATTCAAAGAAAAATAATATTTTAATTGTACATTTTAAACTGAATTATCAAAGAGGAATCCAGTGTGACAGACTAAACAATAAGAGAATAGGTTACCTCTGAGGTTTAACTGGTTTTAGGGTGCTCAGGGAAGAGATAAAATGTTAGTGATGATCCTAATCCGGAAGCTGGATTTTTTAAAGGATTCTTTACCCAAATTTGGTGAAACAAGCAGTTTCCCCCTAAACAGGGTGGTTATTTCTTCAGCATCGGACTCAGAGAAGTCCAGAAGTAATATACTGAAGATAAAACACAGGAAAGGGGAACCATGCCTGGCTCGAAAACTGAAACTACTGATCAAAAAAGAAAGCAGAGAACAGAGCAAATGAAGAAGGTGAAAGCAGAACAAACACCAGAGGCTGCAGACAGACATTCTGACTTATTTATAAAGGTATGACAGAATGTTAACAAAACCAAAGGTGTAACTCATGCCAATGAAAAATTCATAAAAATTTGCTAATGATCCAGATAATGTGTGATTTTTAGCTATAGGTGTAAGTCACAATATTTCACAAAATTTACTGCTTGGTGGAAATCATCATCATTCAAAATTTACTTTTTGCTTTTACCCAATGTGTATTTATGTGATAATAAACTGGTTTGGTTATATGAAACATTTTTATGTAAGAAATATGACAAAACACAAAAAAAGTGGAAGGGGCAAAACACGTCCACAACATTATAACTGGATTCTGAAGAAGAAAATGTGGTTTTGGACCTTGATTGGGCCTTTAAAAGACTAAAAGGAGGAAGGTTGGCTGTAAAAGCTGTCAACTCTTAATTTCTTAATAGTTTAATTTCTTATATTTCTTGACTTTTAGCAGAAAAAAAAACTTAAAGCTCCTTCTAGCAAGTTAGATTCTGCAACAATAGGTGTGTAAAAACTGGCAGATTAATTAAAATTCCTCAGCAAGAGAAATTTATACAACATCTCTGTCTAATAGCTGCCATCATAAATCTTTGACAAAACCAATTCTCTGGTATAATGTTAGCAGTTAGAAATGTCCTAAATCTGCCCTTTGTGCTCTCAGCACTCAGCCACCATCTCATTTATCTGTTTGAGAAATCAAATGTTTGCACAGGAATGACTTGTGTGATTTGGATGGATTTTGAAAGATGAATCATCTTTCTGATTTTAATATTTAAGAGAAGCAAGGGCACTAGGCTCTGTTGAATAATGCATATGGTTATTTAGAGTTCAAGACAGTGGGGGAGTGTGGACTGGTGCAGAGCCAGGAAGATGTGAGAGCACCAAAAACAGTCAGCTAATGAAAAGGGGAAATATCCTTTTGCCCTCTTGTTAGAATTTCATAAAGCAGTAACACACTGGCTGCATTTAGCAAGTGCGCAATCTTCTTCTTTTCACACACTCACACATACCTATACACCAGCCTTCTATTTTGATTTCTGTTTCACTCTTTAGTATTTGCCTTTATTTGGAAAATAAATTACACAACTAAAATAAGTAAGTCAATAACTGCCCCTTACCTGAAAGCAGAATAGTTTCATGAAACATTTAATATCATTTCAGACAAATTGGTAATTCTGACTATAGTAAAGAAGTTTTTCACTGTATGATGCTTTCATTCTTCATCCATGAATACTTATAGTAAATGTTTCCAGTGAAATCTTTCAAGTGTGACCCAATACTAATAGCATAAAGTCTTTAGATCCTTGTGTCCATGTTCTCAGGTTTATGCCTGCCTGTCCTGTCAGCATGAACGGAGCATCAGAAAACAAATTACAGCCATATCCTCAACAAAACAACCAATGAAACTCACTAAACTGACTCTATACTTTTATTATCCTATATTATTGTTATTACAATCTTACAATGATATAAAACCAAACTGTCCTGGCCACAGTTATTGCTGCCCCTGGCAAAAATATAAAAAGCTGTAATGTAGTTATTTTTTTAATTCACAGAACCATAGCTTTACTCTTACAAATGTAGAAAAATACAATCTGTAATTTTAGTACATTAGTTTTATGGGAAAGTAAATCTTACAAATGGATTGTTTTAAAAACTGTTGGAACAAATAAAATAAATAAAACAGTTTGAAGAAATATTGGGACTCCAAACAATAGGTTCATAACATGCGATAAGCATTTTGGTGAATATATTCTTTGCATTTTTCTTTGCCAAAGGTTGCAAGAAACTTTCAAAAGGTAACAAAGGAATTTCTGTCTGAGATATTGATATGTAACATTCAGGCTTTTTCTTTTTCTCCTCCGAAAACAAGACTGATTTGCCTCTTATTTGCCTCTCTACATAGTAAAGTGGACCTTAGATCTGCAGAAAAAAGGGAAGCATATTGAGGTCACCAAATTTCGGCTATCTATAAGGAGGAAGTAGTGATACCAAAAAAAGCCCCTTTTTGTCTTTGATCATGAATATGAGGATATAAAAAAAGTTAAACTATGCTTTTGTTTAAATTAGGAAACAAACTGTGAAACAAACAGTGTGGCACTGAACCAATGACAGTTTTATGCTTGTAGTTGTCAAGTTCTTGAAACAGGTAGCTGTACAGCGATGCTAATCCTCGATCTTATGAGTCTGGTTCAAATTTGGTTTTTAGTCAGTATCTCTACCAATAGAAATACAATGTTCCCTGGAGGGAAGCCAAGGTTAGCATGTCAAAGTTGTGTCAGACCTACTTGTACATGTTGAGTTATGCGAAAGCATCTAAATGAGAA
>JAUZNJ010031187.1:0-10297 GCA_034780135.1 Jordanella pulchra | reverse complement strand
AATCTACATAGATGGAGAATTTTAAGTTTAATGGGACACTTTAGAGAATTTAATGGCATATGTAACAGAGTTTGATAGAACATGAGAGGTATGTAAATTAGTTTGGTAATATATGTGAGAAAGTTTAATGGTGTTTGTGTGAGACATTGAGATAATAGTGGTGTTTGTGCGAGGGTTGCCTTTATGCAAGTGAATAGTTGTAATTCTGTGAGAGTTTACTGTATGTAGGCATGTAAAGAGAAGTTGAACATTTTGTCTCATGGGAGCCTCTCGTATAATCTCTCTTTTCCCTTTATGCACAAACTGGTTTGTGTTAACATTTCTGACCTGTATATGTTTCAGTGAGCTGAAACACTTGATTGTCTGTTTTGACCTCTTTCACCCGCTGGTTATTCAAGAAGTGTTAAAGGTACCAGGGGAGTGATAGTTCATTATTGTGTATCTATACAAATCTTTTTGTCCCTTTTTTTTTCGTTGCACAATGAGCTTTGAATGACCAAAAAAAAGCATTGAAAGCCTTTGAATGTGGCTCTGATCTAAGAGATTAAAGCCATTTTAGATTGGATTAAGTGTGATTAAATCATCCTTTGAAAGGAATTCAGTCACTGCTTTTATGGATAGCAGCCTGGAGCACAAATCAGGAAAAAAAAATGACACATGCAAATAAAGAGATGATTGTGACTGTAAGACTGATGTGAGCGTAAGACTCGTCATTTTGATGATCAAAAGGCTCTAAGAGGGAGCAGTCAAATGGAATTTAATCTACTTGAAACCTCTGAGGAACTCTGTTGACAGACAATTTAAAAGCTCTTGTTTTGCTATTTGAAGATATGAGCAGATCATGAGAAGATTTTAAAAGTTGGGTGAAATGGGGTCCAATGCTTTAGGGGACAGTACTGACAGGTGATGTTTCTTATAAAGGTACAAGTGAAAAGCTGGTCAAGACTTTAATCCATGATGTAATTTACCTCAAAGCAAATATGTCATTGTTTTCCCCCCTATATCTGAACATCTGGTGTGTAAATATTTATATACTTCTATATCACAGCAAGCCTGAACGGGTGTTCAGCCTCCTGTGTAATAGCTATTATAGTATTGCTTTGGTTTGGATTTCTTTACTCATTTTTTTCTAGTTAAGAAATAGCAATAAAAACAAAGGTCTATGTCTACCACTGCATGACGTTGATTTAATGTGACTGGTTTGTTAGTTGTCTGACTAGATTCTCTGTATTGACAAGTAGTTTCCTCTCTTTTGTACTCTTTTTCCATTAAAACTGCTCAGGTATTTGTTCCATAACATTTTTCTTGATTTTATTTGTTAAAAAAGAAGGGTAGAATCTCTAGGATAGAGTGGTAAAGATGTGGCTCAATTCAAACTCCTGAGACTCGCTTTAAGATCTTTGGCCAAGAGGCTGAAACCTGTAACTGCTTCTGATGGTCTGTATCAGGTATTTTTCTTTTTGTATAGGAGTTTTGGCTAAATACTATGTTGTTAGATTGAGCATGAAGGAACATGTCGGTGACAATGATCAGGTTTCGTTTTTTGTCTGTTAGCCAATTAAAATAAAATCTACTACATCCTTGGACTACTGACCTGTCAACCCTTTTCAGATCACGGTTTTTCCGTAACCACATAATGACAAACCGCCCATATGGATTACTTTGTCTTTTTAAATCATAAAAGCTGATCCTCCGAGAGTTTGCTCCCTGCATGCTGTAGTGGCTTACAACTCTTATCATTCACCTGAGCAACATATAAAAGGGTGAAGGGTTTCCTGAGGGCTCTGTGCTGGAGTCAACGTACAGGCTTTATAAATACATCTACAACTTTATATATAATTAAAACTGTTTAACAAAAAACATTAGCAGGGGATTTTTAGATTACAGAATGATCAAAAGAATAATCTGAAAGGGGTTGTAATTTTAATCTTTTTAATCAGTTAGAATTTCAGTATAGTTTTATTTATTTATTTTTTTCTTAATTGGAGGTAAATGTAAAAGTTTTTTTCTTGAGACACTTTGTTGTTTTTCAGACGCCAATGTAATCCCACCTCAAGTCTAAAACCATATACCTTTCTTACTGCACTCATCATATAAAACTGCTATAACAATACAACACAGCTGTTTTATTATGTGACCACTGTCAAACCAAATATAAAGCAAGTTGAAAATGCTAAAAATGGTGGACAGTGTGGGATCTTTATTTTGTAAATTGGACATTTTCTAAATAGAGTTATGAACTGCATTCATAATTGAATAAAATGCAGTTAAGCTCCAGATCTGAGAAAGTCACAGCTGAGTTCTAATTAGTGTGTCTTTACGTATCTCTGTGTGTGTTTAGACTTTAAAGGATCAGATAGAAACCCAATCCTTGGTTTTAAACTTGTGTACAAAAGGTTTATCTTCTATGTATGCTGAACAAACACATTAAGTGCAAACACTACAACTCAGTGTTTTAGGTCTTCTGAAAAAAATCGAGTGATGTTTGTTGACGGCAGGTGAAAAGAACAAAAGCAAAGAAATCATATGGAGATTATGTTCATCATGGTTCATGACCTCATCAATAGGGTAGCATGTTAGCAGTGAAATTACAAGCTTTACCCTGAGTCACATTAGTTTCTGTCAGCTGCTTCTTTGCTTCATGATGCTTTTATTTTTTTCATGTTTTATTTTCTTCCTTACTCTCACCATGCATCACCTATCTCTCTTTTTCCCACTTGTTGGTCTTTAATCTTTTTGAGGCAGCATTGTAGAATAACTCCCACACAGTAACTCATCTTTCTTGCAAAGGTACAGGAGCAAAATGCACTGAAGCTCTGTTTGCCATTTGCATCATGCATGTAATGAGAACCTGAGCCTTCACAAATACAATAGATTTGTTCTGTTATACAGACACACAAACCCCACTCTGCAAAAGCTTCTTGCTTTTTAGAGAAACTTGCGTAAGCTCTTACACCATCTCATATTCATAAACAGCAGTGATAAACACGCATTCAGGAGAACAGAGAGCCGGCAGTGCTGTCAGACTGAGCTCATGTTTTTCCACCAGACCTTTTTTTATTTTCTCTGCAGTCTATTTTTCTGCAGTGATTTATCGGACATGAATAAGGTGACACATTTTTAAAACCCTAGGCTGCAGTTTCCAAGTGAACTAAAGGGCAACTGGAGCTGGCAGAATGTTACTCTGTAGTTGCTTTGTTTTTATCATCTCCACATTTACTTTAGGGCTGTACAATAATGTCTTATGGCAAGTTACTCGAAAGCATATTGTTTTTTAAAAGGGTTTCTTCAACTATAAAAAGTCTACATTTTCTGTCATGCATCTTGGCTATTTAAGGACAAAATTTCAGCTAGAAACATCTAAAAGTTTTTTTTAAAGATTTGTGTTTGACTGTTTGGGGGTTAAGAAAGGCAAAAAGAAAAAAAAAAATAATAAACAAGAATTTGTTGCAAAAATAAAACATGCATTCTCAAAATATACACATATACTTTATGTTATATCATTATAACTGAAACCTGCACCTTAACCACCCACCTTTTCGAGTTATCTGTAAAGTCCTGGCATAATTGGATAGTTTCCTAACAATCGCAAGGCCTTTGGACATAAAGTTGCAAGAAGCTTGAAGGACCGCTCATGTCTACTTTATCAACTGGATGGAATCGCTGTCCTGCAGGCAACCCTATTTGATCGTAGTTGCAACAGCATAGCTGGAAGATGGGGAGATTAAGGTTTGCACCAGTATCATTAGCACAGTTGTCATTATGTCGATAGACATATATTTTTTCAGAGTTTAACACGCAGGAGCTTAGAAAGCGAGTCAATATATTTATATCAATATCTAATAACTGTGTCACAATGACATGTTTTCTTTATGTTGTGGCTACTTGACAGGACAGTTTTGCTGTGTGTGAAAGCCTAATCTTGAGTTATTAAAATACACTCATTGTGGCTATAAAGCTCATACTTTTTCTCATGTAGTAATAAAATGCATCCCCAGTTGGCATTTGACTCGTACATGTGGGCAGCTTAGAGGTGTTGCTTGTGGATCAAAAGCTTTTTTTTCCCGTTAGCATCCTCTTAGTTTGTGTGACTCAATTTACTGTGGGTAGTGACATTGCTGTTCCAGCATTTTATTTCAGTTCATAATTGACTTGGGCCTTTAATACACCATGCCTAACTGGTGAAAACAGCGGTTAAATATTCCACCAGAAGTATGTGTGTGTGATATTCCATAAATTTATACTTAGGTATTGATGTCTTTTAGCTTTGATTTTGTCGCAAACAAAGATCTCCATCCTATTAACAGGGTTTTATTGACATTTTAGCTGTAAAAATAGTGCCTTTGTAGTTTCTTAATGATTTGAATACCTATCCATCTTCTGGAAAAAGCACGATTCAAATTAAAAATCGACACCTTTTGAGAGACAGCTGGAGTCCCACTGAGAAAGGCAGTTACATTTGCTAATCAGTTCTAGTGATATACTAGGTACAAAGTAGGAGGAAACTCTTGTTAGACTTGAATTTTACTTTTTAAATAAAATTAAATCTAACTTTTGTTTTGTTATGCCAGTGTGTTGAATTTGGAAATTGACACCTGGCATTCCAGCTTGTTTAGATTGATTACTTTTGACAGTGTTGTAGTAATGGAACATGGTCTTGGTCTCGTCACAGACTCGAATGCATATGTACTTGGCCTTGTCTTGGTCTCAGACATTGAAGACTGGAAATTTTATTACAAGACCAGTCACAACCAAAGATTGAAAATATAATTAAATGTATCTATTGATATTCTTTTATTTCTGATGTAAAACTCATTCCTCCATAGCCAAGTACTAACACTGCTCTGCTAAAAGAGGTACAAAATGTGTGGTGGACTACAGCTCAGGACAAGAAAATATGGACCTATGATAAAAAAAAAAAAAAAACCTCTATATATTGCTATTACCAAATTGAAAATGAAACTTTTCCAGTACGTAATAAAATGAAAAGACAGGAAAAAAAAAACATTTTTAGTGTTTTGTTTTTGTTTTTTTTACTATAATTAGTGTTGGTGTTATGTAGTTCAACTAGGTTAAGTAAAACCAGAGGGCATAACAGCTATGCAAGTGAAATAGTTCTAAAAAGGTTCATTTTATTCTACATCATTTTCTTACATTGAATAAGTGTATATTTCTCTTCCTTTTCAAAGTTTTTACAAGCTAGGAAATTTCGTATTTTGCAAACTTAAAACAAGATTTGTCTCAGATCTTTACTGGCTCCTGTTTAGTGTTAATATTTTCCTTTTTGTTTTAAGACAATGCTTTTCCTTATGCTTAGATTATATATATTTTTTATACATGGTCAAACTTTAGATGTTCTAAACCTGCTTAAAGTAATATTAAATGTTATAGATGATGTTATTTTCTTATAGCAGGAATTAACATAAGCTCCATCATTGTTTATTCTAAAGACTAAAAGTTTTTCTTGCAATGTATGAAGGATGAAACAAAACTTTATTGCAAGTTATTCTGGAACTCAGCTGCATTTAGATTAGTATTTTAAACTAGATCTGTAAATAATAAAGGTTGTGGTGACAGAGCTCCACCATGAGTACTTTTCCCAGAAGTATATCTGTTCCATTCGTTATATCTCTGTGTTTGCAGACTATTGCTGTCAGCTTGTGTTTACTTGTCTGTATTTTTTCTGTGCGAGGTTGTTTGTGTGTGCATGTTCATCTGTCAGTGTGTGTGCGTATGTATATTGGCAAAGTATGCACCGTTCCCAGCACACACAATCACACACAGCCAGAACTTCTTGTGGATTCTGAGTGCTGTGTAACCATTTATATAAAGAGGTATTAGTGTTTCCTCCTAAACAGAACATGGGAAACACTGTGGTGCACTTGGGTGGCATTTTTTTCTTTCTTTTTTTTCTTTTTAATGCCTCGAGGACAAGATGACTGCAGGAATCTCGTTAAGTGGTTGGTTCCCAAAATAAACTCACCTCAAAGATGTCCACATTACTCTTTACACAACAATGTGGAATTTGTTTGGTATTTTTCCCACAGGGATTATTTTTATGCCATGTGTGAAGTTAACATTAGAGGGTCACCTATTTTTCTAATTTCAAAAAGGGATGCAGCAGTGGAAGTAGTTAAATGTCTTCTGCGAACCTTTAAAAGTAACGTTTTACCCGAGTGTGACCGTTTAAGTTCCTCAGACAAAAATGAAACATTACACCATGTAAATGATCCTGTGTTTGCTTTTATTTCTTGGAAGCGAAAAAGATATTGCTTTAACAGCTTGTGCAGAGCTCCTGTCTGATAATAGGACTACTGATCAACTGAGTAGTCACTGTTTTATCCCCAAGTTCAAAAGTTCCAATTAAATGATAATTGGATATTTGATATAGCTACCCTCCTACTAGCTGTACTATTTAAAGTGTATTATCTAATTAGCCAAATACAATATTTTGAACCTGTAATCAGGGGAAAAAACTATTTCCGGTTTTGAGGCACAATATCATCTTTTATTGATAAATTGCATTCTGGGTCGCATGTTTCAAAATGAAATGTTTTAACCGAAGTCCCTTGTGAATTAAACATGGGGAATTTGCAAAAAGAAAAATTCCAAGTTTATGATCCACAGATATGCAGCCGTCAGCAAATGTTTTAGACAAAAGCAAATTTGTGTGTATTTGGTTAAGACTTTATGGTCATCCTTTTTTGGCCTATTTGTTCATTGTTCATTTGTTCATTTTAAAAAACATACAAGTGAGAACATAATAGCCTCAAGGTACTCTAACTATGATGATCAGAATAAAAATCGTCATTTAAATCAAAATAAGAAAAACTGGGGCGTGCAGGTGGCACAGTGGTTAGTGCGCATGACCCATGTATGGAGGCTTTAATCCTCGACGCGGGCGACCCAGGTTCGAATCCAGCTTGTGGTCCTTTCCCGCATGTCTCTTCCCCTCTCTCATACCCCCTTTCCTGTCAGCCTACTGTCAGAAGAAAACGAGCCACTAGTGCTTAAAAAAAAGCTCAAAAACAAAAAAAAAAAAATAAGAAAAACTTTATTGCTAAGTAGTTGTTTAGACATATGAGAAACTTGCTTTTTGCTAAAGAACTACACATGGAAGAGAGCAAACCTTATTTCGTCTTTGCAATTGTACGTTTAAATTAAATTTATCCTTTGTATTTATCCCATCCCTTGGAGAACGTTGATCACCTTTTTAGGATCTAGTTTGTTAAATAAGTATCCATCCATCCTCTGCAGCCAAGTCTTAGAACCACATCAATATTCTGAATGAACACTTTTCCTTTAATGTTATGCAAATCTAATTGGGATTGGACAAAGTGGTTTGGATCATTTCCTGCTCTACTCACAGAGAATAAGGCATCAAATCTGAACCCAGTGCCAAGTGTCACATATATTGTGTTCATTGCAGAGATAAGTTTTAGTTTGTAATATGTTTGATTTCTGTTAGATGATAGTATTATTAACAAATAAAGTAGATGACATGTAGCTGTGATACAATTGTAATTAACATATTCATAACAGATGAAAAATAAAATCTTTCTAAATGGCAAATAAAAAATTGGTAAAAGAGATCCTTACCTTATAATAATAATGAAAATATTTGCTAGTATTGTTTACATTAATAACTGGTAATAATTGAACAAGTGTCAAACAGGTAAGCAAATATTTCAAGAAATTGGATTATTACATAATAAAGTAGTGACCTGATAATTACTATAGCAAAGAATGACATCTCTATAGCAGTGTTCACTCTATCAGTTAGAATAATATTATGTACAACAATAATCTGGGGAATGGGAAAAATTCACAAATTGATATTGTATTGCATTTTTAATTGTTGAATATAGCCAATAACACCTTCTTCGCCCACACACAGAAAGACAGTACACAGACATTATATTTGGCGTGGAGTCGTGTTCAAGGCCTTTCTTCAGTTAAAAAAAAAGACTCTGCCCTTGCAAATAATTGAATAAAATAATTGAAGATTGAAGTTAGTCCATCCAGCAACTATTCCCTCAACAAATTTAAATCTGCAAAGCATTTTTTAAAAATTAATCAGCTTATTTTTTACTTAGGAGTTATTACCTTTTAAGTCAAGTGCACTTACTTTAATGAATTTAGCTACCATCTAATATTAACGGATTATTTCTCTTGTCATATTTCCAGTTGCACAAATTAATAACGTCACCAGTCTAATTAGTCTTTGGAGCCACAAATCATACCATTGTGCTCTCCTTCTTCTCTAGTCCAAGTATAAAAATAACTGCTACCAAACCCACATGTTGCACAGGTGCAAAGGGAGTGAATGAGTCAAAGGTTGAAACTAATTCTTAGTTTTTGTGTCTGTTTTTTGTCCTGTCTGTTCTTTCTTTTTTTCCTGTCTCTTGGCTCTGTGGTCGCCTTCAGCTTATTGTGCCTCCGTCTCTTAACTAACTTTTGGAAAATATGAATGAAAACATTCTCCCTGAGTTGTTTGCCCAAACTCTGCTCCAAGCACAAACACACAGCTAATCCCACAGCCAACTCCTCTTGCATCTCTTTCCCTCTTGTTGTTATGAGCTTTGCCTCTATTGTGCACCACAATCACCTTTGAGGACAGCAAGGTGGAGGCTTAGCTGTTTTTTTTTGGTCTTTCTTTTTTTTTCTTCTTCTCTGTTTGTGTTGGAGCTCTCAGTTTAGCTAGAGGGGAAGAACGAGAAACAGGTTGAAGCACCAAGTTTTATTGGTGCCTTTCTGTGCCAGTGTGTACTTGTGTTGGTATCTATTTAGGATTGTTTCCATCACATGTTCATGTTGTGGATGCACCGTATACATCTTTGGGTTTCTGTTCAGGCGTTTCCTGTTGCCTCTTGTCCCAAAGTGCAGAAGCCTGCAGTGATTTGGAGCAGAGGTGTTCATGAATCTAAATCATATCCATGGCAACAGGTAGACAGGTCCTCGGAGCAAAATGCCATCTCACTGTAGAATGCATTCATGTTTGCTAACAAACAGTCCCCATTGGCACATATGAGTTGGCAGGTAAATTAAAAAGTCAACCCTGTAGTGCTTCACAAGGTAATGAATTTATAATCAAGAACAAATCTATCAGCATGAGAGGGAAAGAAAATAATTCTTGAATTAAATATAAATAAAACTTCACTGACTGAGATTTCTGTACTTTTCAATGTGAACCAGTTTGATCTTCCATTAAAATATATATTCCTTTTGAGTTTTAGACTTTATTATCTTTTTTTTTTTTTTTTCAAATGTAGATTTTTTTTTTAAAATTGAAAACATAACTTTAAAATTAACATAGGTTTCTCTATTAATTGTTTAAAATTTCATTTATAGTAAATCAGTTTGGATACTAGTTATGTGTGATTGTCTTGTTGATTTTAGGGGAATTTGTGGTATTCAGTCTCCATTATTCTGTCCTAATTGTGTAATGGACCTGTATCACTGGCAGGGAAACTGATCGTCTGAATGGTTCTACTGTGCTTGTTTGTCAGTGTGTCGTCCTGAGGTTTAAAACTTCACCTCTCTAGATCTGCTCCTTGTCATTCTGGACAAACGGATCAATATTTATTTATTTTCATTCATATGAAGCCAAAAGACTTTTATTCCAGAAGAAGTTGCAATTTCAGACATGTCTTTGGAGCAGGTCTTTCTTGGTTAGCTCTCTGTCTGTATGTTTATCTATATGGACGGTGACGGTTGTTTTGAAATGTACCTTTATGATGAGCTGATTGTTCAGTTTCTAAAAACCTTAAAGCCAATAGAAGCATGGGTAAAATTGCATTAAAGTTTTATTGGTAAGGACAGCAGGACAGCGACCCTAAACTCAAATCAAAACTGTTTTCAGATTTGTTTGATATGGCTAATTTTACGGCTTTTTAACCCAACTGGAAGTCAGCAGACTGTGGTGAAAGCAAGAGTCTGTGCAAAGAAACCAACCAAATTTTAAACATGTCGACTATTTCATGTTCCTAAAAACCAGGAACAAGTATCTTAAATTTTTTATTGATGGCTAAAAGTATGTAGCACTGGTGTTGATAAAAAAAGTATTCAGAGTTGTAAGTTGTATACTCCGTCCCCCTCAGAAGGAACATTTTTAAACAAATCATTGTAATTGATGGCATTCAGGTTGATAATAGTATGGAACCTTTTGGAAACTAGCTGCATGCAACATTTGTAATTAGACTTGTAATTTGAACGTTGCATCTGGTGATTATTGATGTTAAAAGACAAATCTGTTGGGAGGTAACAATTTATCGCCGTTGTTAGTCTGTAAAGTCAC
>JAUZNJ010031186.1:0-14358 GCA_034780135.1 Jordanella pulchra | reverse complement strand
ACAGCCGTTCAGCCGCACGTGCTGAGGACGGTCAGTGAGGTAGTCGATGGTCCAGTCAGCCAGATGTTGGTCCACCCAGCGTCCTCCAGCTTCCCCCTCAGCAGCACCGGTCTGATGGTGTTGAAAGCGCTGGAGAAGTCAAAGAACATGACTCTCACAGCACTCCCAGTGGTCTCCAGGTGGGTGAGTGCTCGCTGCAGCAGGTAGATGATGGCGTCCTCTACTCCAATGTTGGGCTGGTAGGCGAACTGCAGCGGGTCAAGCGTGGGGCATCTCTCAGTAAATCTGACCCCCAGGATAAAATATATTTTTTTTATAAGTAATGATTTCTACATGATTAAACATTATATTGAATAAAAGAAAATACAGTTTTATCATGAATATCTTTGCTGTATTTATATAGAAGTCATTATACTTGCAAAAAAACAACAACAAACAAACAGGCAATTGTTTTTAAGGGGCTTCCTAGTTTCCCTGGGGCCCTAATCAGCCCTGATAGCAACAGTACAGTTAAAATAATGGTTAAATTGGCTTGTTGATTAAAATGTGAATAATACCTTTATATGTCTGGATAACACAGTTACTGCTAAGGTGTCCTACACCTCAGACTTGATCTAATCTGATCTAGATCTGTGTTTCTCTAATATTTGTTTAGCGATGCTGCCCCCTAGTGACGAATTACAAGATTACCTCAATTTATTAGGAATCTACCAACTCTGTTTTTTTAATTATTATTTTAAGTATCATTATGAATTAAATGAAGGATCTGGGGTTTGAATCCTGAATGTTGTAAGAAGAGAAAAAAGCTGCCAGGTCTATATGCAAGTCAAAAGGATTCACCCTCTCAACTAACTTTTATGCTCTAACCCTCAAAATACCTATAATGAACATAGAAAACACCTAATATGATTGATCTACATAAACTTTAAATAGAAGCAAAGTGCTTCTATCAGTGTGCTTAGAGATTTTAGAGTAGTGCTAAACAATTTTGAATCAATGTGTTGATTACGATTATACTTTGATTTCTCTCTAGTAACCACAGTGTTTTACTCCAGCGTTTCATTTTTCTCATGTCTTTAAAATCTAGTTTATCCAGAGTCTGTTTTTGCTTGACTTTACTGTTACTGTTGTCCAGAAATACTTCTATTCACATTCATGAATCTTTTGTAGTAGCTGCAACTTTCTCAACCCTTCTGCATGGCACCAAACCCACTTTAACCTATCGTCACCAGCAAAACAACAGAAGTGAGAAAGTTTGTGTCCTAATCTTATTAATTGTAACATGACTGATTTTGAGCACCTCTGACATTCGAATGTTGCGTTTTGTTAAATTGCGTTTATATTACAGATACAATTAATTGTCAGGCGCTATTTTGGAGGCAGGTTCATAAACTCTGATAATCGTTTGTTGGTTGATTTCCAAAATTAATATGGGATCGGGACATCCTTATTATACAGAAGCGTAACTTCAGGCCTGGAGAATCCTTTCCTTCCACCTTTCGTGGATCCAGACACCAAGGCACTAACCAATCAAATGGTTTAACCCCCCCTCAACTGGTTCAGATCATTGATCAGCAGATCACTGAATGGATAAAACGTTAAAAATCCACTTATTTTTCCATTCAGTTGTATTTGAAGCTATTGCTTCTTTGAAGCACCCTGAGGCAGAGTTTGAATGGGTCAGAATCGTAAATCAGCAGGTTGGATCTCAGTCTGAACCAGAAACCAGTGCTGACTGTTTGGTTGTGTCCATGTGTGTCATGAGTTTAGAGTGCTGGTAACAAAAACTCTGCCTTTTTCCTTCAGGCATCAAGATCAGAGCCAAAACATCTTTGTTTACAAGATGAAGACGTGTCAGCAGATGACGCCATTCTCCACACACCCATCAGTTCATTGCAGCGTTTTCTAATTTCACTGTCCCCAACCGTTCAGAAAGGCTTAAATGTTCCTCTGAACAGGCCTCCTCTATCTTCTGAATTATTTCGACTGCCACCAGGTCCGACTGGTTGCTTTTATCAATGCCTAGATGGAAAGCTTTCTTCGCCCAGCACATGCGATGGTCCAGCTCTCTGACTCAAGCCCTCGCCGTGTTTGTCATCACGTTCTGCGTCATCCTCCCTCTGTGCTGCCACCGGCTGCTCTACTCCTACTACTTCTTCAGGTTCATGTACCTGAACTCCATGAGCGATGAGGCTCTGCAGCAGAGCCTCAAGCGAGGCCAGGAGGCCCTACGCTTCTGGAAGAACAGCTCCCCACTGGAGTCGACCAAATTCAGCGACGTTACCCAAAACCCGGAGCTGTTGGTGACCGTGGTGACAGCCAGGCGGAACGAGGCGCGGGATTTCCACTACCTCCTGCAGGTGATGCGACAGCTGAGCAGCACCGTGGGCAGCTGTGGGGAGCAGCGGTGCGCTGAGGTCCTGGTCTGTGACGTAGAGAGCGGCCCTCAGGAGAACCAGGACGCTAAGCTGCTGGAGGCCCACTTCAAGGTGATACACCGTTCCACTCAAGAACAGCAGAGCGACCGAGGACAGATCAACATCTTTGAGAGGGAGAAGAGGGATTACGTGTTCTGTCTCCGACAGGGATGGGAGCTGGTGAGGCCCAAAAATATGATCATCTTGGAGGATGATGCCCTTCCTAGACAGGACTTCTTCAGAGTGGTCAAGGATCTGCTGTCTCGTCGGTTTGCCCTCAACACGCTTTACATCAAGCTGTATCACCCTGAAAGGCTGCAGCGCTACTGGAACCCTGAGCCGTACCGCCTCCTGGAGTGGGTCGGGCTGGGTTTGGTGGGAGCTACTGCCCTCCTCTTCGCAATCCCTTACTGCAACCCCTGCTCTTTCTCCTTCACTCTGTCCGCCAACCATCTCATCCTCTTCACCCTCTACTTAATGGCTGCTGCCGAGCTCATAGGTAGGCACTACCTCCTGGAGTTTCGGAGAGTTTCTCCACAGCTCTACGCTGTCTCCCCGGCCACAGAGTGCTGCACCCCGGCCATGCTCTTCCCGGGCAACACCTCCCTAAGAGTGGCCGATTATCTGGATGCCTCCTTCTGCTATAAAGGGAACGCCAAGGACATGGTGCTTTATCGGGTGGCCAGGACAACTCCTGGAGAAAGATCCCACAGTGTGGAGCCCAACCTCATCACTCACATCGGGGCCTATTCCTCAGTCAGGCCAAACCCATCCAGACCCAAACTCCTCTAAATCAGGAGGAGGTGAGCTAACCAGGCCTCGACACGGTTGGGTTTGCCTTTTCTTTCTGCCAACTCTGACTGCGAATGTTTAGATACACAGGCTGTAGTTTGGGGGCTTTGAGGGGGAGAGTTTTACTTTCACTCATTAACACCAGAGTTGCACTTTTATTTTGAGCTGCCTGCACCAGTTTTTGTCTTTCAGACCCGGTTTAGAACATTTGAAACCATCAATGAGTTAGTTATAGTGGTGGGGAAGCTTTATCTGCTTTGTCTTTGCAAACTGTTCATTTCCCTTTCCACATTTTTTTTCAGTATACCCAACCTGTTTGAGTTTGGAGCTGCATGTCTGCTACCTGATCGTTTTATACCCATAATGGGTCCGTTTGGTCCCGCCTTGGAAGGTTTTGTTCTCCAACAAGTTGAAATGCGTTTATGTGAAAGGCAGCTGGCCTAAACGGGCAACAGAATCGCAATAAATAAACTGTTGAGCAAGACTAATTCACCTATAGGATTTTCATTATTTGCTGTGGGAACGAACCAAACGTCACATCCTGATGCTGGATCTTTGTGAATCTGTTTATTTATCTTGCGGATGTTCAGCCGTTTCCTTACTGTCTCTCTGCCTGCTGTTAAAACTTTGGGGATTCATATCTCATCTGTACCAATTATCTTTGGCAGATCCTCTTTTTTTTCTCTAAGGTTCGTACTGTTGGATGGTTTTAGACTTGAACTGCATTCAGAATGCTCTATAAACAAGCTTATCGGGGGGGCTAGATATAGGATTTTTTTAATAGGAACAAGAAAATTCATTTTTATTTCAGTGTTGGAAAATAAAAGAGTGTTAAATAGAAGAATATACCGTAGCAAGATTGTATGAATGAAATGAATATACTCCTTAATTAAAAGGTTCTTTCTGTGCTTTAAAATGCAGAATGAATCATTTCTGCTATTTTCCATTTTATCTCTAACCCATGTAGATTAATGTCTAAATTTATGTGCTGAGCTAATGTTGCTAAAACTACAGAGAAATAAGTTTAGACATTTTCTTTTCATACTTTTCTTGAATAAAGGTGGGTGGGGGGATTTTATTTTATTTGGATTCCTTTTTGATAGACCAACAAACGATGCATAATTATGAAGAGGAAGGGAAATATTTATGTAAAAAATTTCACAAAAGGGGGAGTCAATACTTTGCTCTACAGCAAACCTCCCCCCACATCCAACTTCAATTACAAACACAAATGTAAGTCCCCTGATGACAGATTTTTTCTGGGGGAATAAAGGGGACTACAAGCAAATTGTCTCATTCCACTTCACGGTTCTGTGCCGCTTTGTGTTGGTCCATCAAATTAAATACGGAAAAGTAGTTGAAATTCTGCAGCTGAAAGCTGACAAAAAAATGAAAGCTGGCTTTTACTGAAACAAAACGGTGGAATCTGTTCATATCCATCAAAATGTTCCCTTTTTTATTCCACCTTCTCCGCTTTCATTGAGGCTGTTGGGAAACACTGACGGTCTTCAGCTCTGTCAGTTGAGCTGATCACATGTTTGACGACCGTCCCATCGCCTACCAGGAAGTTTTTCTATCTTATTACCCAAACAATTTGGGTTCTCTTAAATGCTGCACTAAAATGCCAAACTCTATTTCCCATCAGGCATCACTAAATGTGCCTTCAATAAGCCACCTGAGGACATGGCCTGTTTTTTCGGAGTACGTTATTGGGATACTTCCACGTTGTTTTTGATCTTTATGCATCATAGGTGAAGGATTCATTTATTACAAATGGACAGACCTTCAAACCTAGTTTACATATCTGGTTTATTTAGACACCAGCTCTCAGGGAGAATAAAAACCGCTTACCTTGAGAGGCAGATGTTCATGTTCGAATCAGTCCTTTGTTAGTGCAGAACTCCTGAAAGAGCATCCTATAGCCTTTTTAAACCTAGAAATACAGCAAGAAGACCAGCAGAGATCAGGTGTCCCAATCTACACGGCTAAGATCGACTCCTACAGTCGTGGCCTCTTAAACTTTCTATCTATACACCCATAATTCATGCTAACTGTTGATTAAATGTGGAGGAAAAAAAACATCCCAAGAAGTTATTAATTTACAGCAACACTGGCGACGACCTCCGTCGAGTCATTGTGGAGGACGTACATCCTTTCTGATTTTATCTTCTCTGACTTTTTGTCATGTTTTATTACTCACCAAATGTCTGGCTTCAGTTTGTATGACACCTTTTATAATATAAAAATCAAAGTTAGGCGCACAGTTTATGAAAACCTTTTGAAAATAATCACTGAAATCAAATTTGCTGGATGTCAAGATTGAAAATTTAGATTATGAGTATCTCTGCTTATTGAATTTATCCTATAATAATAACATGTATGCATTTATTATATATGAAATAGTTAAGCCCTGAAATTATTCATCCCTCTGGCAGATAGATTTAAAAATGGTATCAATATACCCTTTAGATGTGATAAACATATAAGACGGGCATTTTTTGGAAATAACTGCTTAAAAAGTGATGTTTACGCTTAACAGAAACATCATCATTGGTTTGACAGAAATAAAAGCCCTTCTAATAATTTCTGCCCCTCTCTGCATGTTATAGATATTTTAATGATTCATGTTCAGCGATGAACTCCAAGTGTTTGAGGACAGGAGGCCTACTTGCAATCACCCTAATCTAGTCCTCTCTCTATAGATTCTATAACCGATTCCAGATGGAAAGCTGGTTTGGTCGCATCAAAACTTTTAATATTACTTCAAGTCAAGGAAAATATGGACCTAAATCTGCCAGTGATGTGAATAACTCAGAGCTTAACTGTAGACTCTGCATCACTTGGTTGAGCAGAATGTTTACATTGTGTGCACAAAGTGTTTTATTAGTTAGGTAGGTAAATCTAAACATGTTTAAGGTTTTATGCATATAAGGATGTTTCAGTGGGAGGAGTGATGTTTTTTAAAGTGAATGAAAACCAAAATGTCATGATAAAATCTGATGTTGGTGATAAAGGATGACTTATGTAAACTACAACTGAATGCGGATTTACTCAAATGTCATTTATGAAAATTAGAGGCTTTTTTTCTGTTGGATTTCTGTATTTAAGACCTAATAAAAAGCTGATTGTGATGATATTTTGTTGTCGGGAAGTTTTCATACCAATGATAAAGGTGGGCAAATTTACTGATGGTTTAATTATTTTAAGCCTTTTTTTTCACAACAAAGCCCCCAAAAATATTTAGGTCATTTTCTTATTTTTTATAAAGAAAAGACATTTTGTTTAGTTACTTATGATAAAAGCAGCAGGGGTTTAATTTTGTGCTTTAAAACAAAGACAGCAACGAATACGTCTCTGGAAACATCAGAAACACGCATCAATAATTCAACCCCGTACAGTATGTGCTCTTTTTCATCCTCTGACATGAGAGCTGGCTTGGAACTCATCTGCCTGGCTGTCTTTGATGGACAGACTGTATGATCTGATTGAAAAGTGTCTTGAGCTGACATGTGCTGTGAAATAAAGCTATATAAATAAACTGAATTGAAAAAAATTGAAATTATGTCTTACCAGCCACGAAACCAATAAAAACAACAGAAGGTGAACACACTGCGATTTGCTACCTGATCTGGGGTCCTTTTTGCATGAATTTATTGCATCAGTCCAGTGTTGCATGGATGCAATCAGCATTTGGTTTTGCTGAGGTCCAATGGAGGCTGCTGTGATTGCAGCCTTTAGTTAATCTGCCATGTTAAGTTGGCTGTCTTTTATCCTCCTCTTGACAACAACCTCTATGGAGTCGTGGTCCGTCCAGGTTTTTGGCCAGTCAAACACATTAAGTTACATCATGGTCATTAAATAGGGGTTGGTAGCTGTGGCAGTATGGAATGGTACTACATTCTTGTAAAAAAATGATTTTTTTTTATCTCCAACCTTACCCAGACTCTTGGACCCTGGTCTCCAAATGCTCTGTTTCCTGTAGATAACAACATTTGTTTATTTAAAACTAATTATACAACCAAAAGGATTAAAGCTGCTTGATTTGCTCATTTTTTCACAGCTTTTCTATATAGTAGTTCCTCCAACTGGAGGTTTATTACATGTTCAGGACCCTATTTTGGTGTTTTGTATTTAATTATTTATTTATTTTCTTACTTTGTATTGACTTCCTAATTCTTTAGACCTTAATACATTTTTATAAAAAATTGTAGCATTTCTGGATAACAGAATGGAAATTTACAAAAACAACAACATACTTTATATGGTTAACATGAAAAAGACTGATTTATAATAAGTGTATTTATTATTCACATTACATTCATCTTGGCGAATAGATTTAGTAAATGAATAAAGACAGGAGATTTAATTTGAAAATATACCTTTTTTACCATATTTTCTGATAACTGCGTAGGTATTGGGAGCTCTGCCACCATAAAAAATGACTTCCTAAACCATTTTATTTGCTCATAGTTGATATGGGTCTTTGTCTGGGAATAGATAAGTACTCAGCCAAATGTATTGCATGTTTATTTCATAACTAATCAAGGGAGATCATGAGGCTATCTTTTGAAACACAGATTTCATTGTGAAAATATTCTTCATTCTGATGGCTTTAAAAGAAATTTAAAGAATAGTGCAAAATTATACCTTCATGCTGGGAAAATTCAAAAACAAGGATATCAAATCACAGATCATGCTTTCATATAAGGCTGTAAAAAACATATGAAGTAAAAATTGGAAGCAGCAAAAATCTTTTCTTGACTTTTGGAAATTTTGAACTAATTGTTTGTTGTAAAAACGCGGTTGATGCATAGAGCCCTTTGTGACGTTTTCAGTGGAGAAAATCAATAGAGAGCGCTGTTGCTTGGTTTTAAACCTGTAATCATGTTGGGTTCACTAGTCAGGATTTATTAGTTGCAGTTAACATAGTAGATAATAATCAGATCAAGTTTTAGGGCTTTGGGTGTTTTAATAAGTACAAGCTCTCTGCTCACCCCGTTTTAAGTTCAGGCGACCAGGAATCAGTTAGTTTAAAATATAAAAAAAATACACAAACAACTTTTTAATGTATTATTTCTTCAAAACATCTGTTTCCAGGTTATATTAGCAATAGATTCTGTAGAAAAAGCTGATCTTTGTGTCCACCAAGTTAAACCCTCTCCCATCACTATGATGGATGTCGGACTGTTTAAATTAATGGTGTGCTTCAGCACAGGGACATTACATATTTTTATTAAATAATTGAATTCTTAAATAAATCCTGCATTAATTACAGTTTTAATAAATAATTGACACGTTCTAATAATTATTTCATAAGTTTTGTATCATATTGCACTACTCGTCACCCTCAATAACATTTAGGCCACTCTTCAGTATGTTACATTTTTTTAAGACACAATTTCTCTTTAAACACATCCGATTACAGTTTTTCTTCGCCTAAGTCTCTGCTGTTTATACTCATTTATTAATCAGTTTTGTTTCTGCTGTTAACTTCAGCCTCTTCCTGCTATCCTAAACGTACAATATTCATATTGCGTTTTTGCAGGAGATGCACATTTTTTTCTAGTTTCCTCTTTGGCCACTCGGAAAAAAAAAATCTAACGACAGTTAACGCAAAAATAGTTTATAGAATTATAATCAGAGGCAGATTTAGGTAATGCTTAATGTTTTGTGTTTTGGTAATCACTTTAATCCTCTTAATCTTTTATGTGAATAAATTTTATCACTGTTTTTTTGGGAGTATCTCTGTTTCCGTTATCCTGATGTTGTGAATCACATGACCACCGATGCTGCCTTTGTGGTCTCAGATAAATGTACGTAACATAAAGGTTACCATGAACACCCACTTAGGACAATAACAAATCAAGCAGAGTGAAATATATATAGGGAATGGGCAATTTATTGTGATTCTGCCATTCTATTTCTGTAGGTTACCAAGACATTTAGGGCAGATTGTTTCCACATAGGTTTTATGTTTTGAGTTTGTCACATTTCCCGCGGTCTTCGAATGCAGCATCGGTTTATTAGAGCAGGACTGGCAGCTTGGAGCAGATCAGAGAAATACTGAAATGGGGTTGGATGTTTTGATCTTTTTCATGTGCGCTGGAGAGGAAAACGTCTGATGCTCGTTCAGGGACATGGGCGCGATTTAGTCCTGCTGTCAGCAAAAACAAAGACCATCAACACGTTTCAGATCTTCAGCTGAGGAAAAAAAAGAACAAAACTTACGACATAAGCTATAAAGTTTAAAAAGTTTTCCAGAAGTTTCCCGAAACCAAGGGGAAAAAATAGTTTGGAAAAGTTTTGGAGAAGTTTTGCTGGAAGTTTAAAGAGATGTCTGAAGCAGTGGATAAATGCGAAAACATTCCTGACGCGTCTGCAGGAAAAGGAATCACGAACGGAGGGAACCCTGCAAAAACCCAGGAGGTGAGAGCATGAAGACAAACAGCTGCTCATACTTTGCTTGAATGAATGTTTTTATGTCATTTATGTTTTTATCTCCATTTTTCAGACAACCAGCCTCTTAAAGCAGAGAAACATCTGATTGAGAATCTGGATTTTAAACTTCGGGATTTTTTTTTTTTTTTAAAGCCAATTTCTACAATAATAGAAAATTCTTAATATTTTTCAGGTTAAAAACGGTGAAAGGAGGTTTTTCATCTCATCCGAAGATGAAAATGCAGTGTTTTTTTTTTTGTTTGTTTGTTTTGTTTTTTTCAACCTGGTCCTCAAGTCACACTATCCTGCATGTTTTAGATGTTTCTCTGCTGCTGCACGCCTGACTCAGATGAATGCAGCCCAGTAATGACCGCTAATCATTTGAAATAAGGTGTGTGAAAACTTTGAAACCTAAAACACGCAGGGCAGTTTCCTTAGGATCAGGATTGAAAAAAACACTGGTCTAGTGCATCTAATAATCATTTTCCACATTATTATGTGTCCTATGCGTTTTTTCCTTTTCTGTTTCCATAGTGGGTCACAGAAACGTGTATTTATTGGCAATATTCCAAAAAGCCTAATAAGTTCACCGCCCGTTATTATTTAGCGGGGATGTTTGTCAATAGTTAACTGGAGGAATTTCCTGTTTCTGTGATGCGTTTGAGATCATCCGTTATTCAGTGCTGAGGAGAGCAGCTTCAGTCAGACCGTGTGCAGCTTTGGACAGGATGAAGCGACTGGTCAAGAAGTCAACTTTTTTTGTTCACATTCCGAATCCCATTCACAAACTAGGACAGGATTTTTAAGTGATAGACTAACGCAAACAGAATTCTGAATTTTTCATAAAACTACATTTTGTTTCCACAATTGTTTACAAAGAGAAATCTGAACAGTGGGATGTATTCAAATTCTGGCTTTCTGGGAAAAATTGTTTTGCACAAACTCCATTTTTCTGCATTTTCCTCAAAAGCGGACAGCTCACTGTTTGACACATTTAGAACCAAATCTACATTGGAATGCAGCTAAAGCTGATTCCCGCTGGTTAAAAAGGTATTTTATCATCATTATACAGGCTTGTAGATGCATTAGCACTAAACTCCTAGGGCAGGCTTCCCCAATATTGGTCCTCGAGGGCCGCTGTCCTGCAGCTTTTAGAGGTTTTCCTGCTTCAGCTCAGCTGATTCTGATGACTGCAGTTCAGCAAAATGCTGTTAATCAGCTATCGATGGAAATCAGCTGTGCTGAAACAGGGAAACCTCTAAAACCTGCAGAAAACCGGCCCTTGTGGACCAAAATTGGGAAAGCCTGGGGCGTCAGTCTGCTCATCAAATATTTTTTTATAGTCATAAAGGGTCTAATAAAAAGGCTATTTTAAAGATACTTTTCAGTGAAAACTTGCATAATTTATTTTGGGGGAGGCTTAAAACTTCTGAACAAACAGAATATATTTTCTTCTAACAGGATGCTGATATTTGTGTGGAAATGTATAAGAAAAGCTGACTTTATTACATTGATAGGTTTGGTCACCTATCTGAGTCGTGCAGCTCTGTAGCTCCTCCAGTGTCGACTCCTTCCCTGATTTTCTTGCTTAGCCAGTTTCAGATGGTTCAACAGTGCTTTTCTACATGAGATATTTGTTGAAGCAAACAAGTTTGATCGGCTAGTGATCTACCATTTGATGTATTGGCTAGAGCTACCCCCCATTAGCAGAAGCTAATCAGTTGTAAATTAAAGATAACGAACAACTGTTTAATGTGAAATTTAAGCATCTTTCAATCTTTGTAACACATTTAAATGAATCTGAGAGATATTTTGATCTTGACGCAAACCATAAACAACCTCAGAAACTGGAGTTCTTTGTAGCATAGCTTTGCATCTGGGTTAGCATCTCCTTGCAGCAGCTACATCAACATCGGCTTCTAAGGCCAAATCTCTCTCTTCCTCCATTTGATCCCCTTATTCTAAGGCCGTTTCTCAATATGCATACTTCTGCGTTCTCGTGTGCTCGTGAAACCTAATCAGGCTCGGCCAGAGTACTCTGTTCCAATTCACAAGAACACAAGACCGAGAACGGAGAAAATCCCCAGATGTTGTTCTTGCCCCTCCCTCTTTACAGATCATGCATCAGAGCAGACTTGCTGCGTTCTAAGGTTGCCAGTTTTCCCAGCGTGCACTGCGGTACCAGCAGCAGCTTCTAGAGCAGCTTCCGGCACAGCACTAACAGGGCTCAGAGTATAAAGTTAAAAAGTGCATTTTTTCCGTTGCGGTTGTTCCACAAAAATACGTTTGAAAATCATTCGAGGCGAGAAAATTATACATCTAAGCTTTACTATCTGGCCCATTTACTGATTTAGTGCGTTGGTTTTAAAAAATTCTGATGTTGAGAGAACCGTGGCGACCAGTGGAGCTCCAAGGCTACCCGCAGCCATGGCTAACGTTAGCCCGTCTGCAGCAGCCCTCTCTCGGCATAGCTGTGTTTGAAGTACCGGTAGCTTTGATGCCGTTTTTTTTGTGTTTTATTTGGGGAAAAAATCAATTTCATTTGTGTTTATCTGACTGTGTTGATCATCATTCCCCAAATAACTGAAAATAATAAATTATGATTATCTAGAGACTATTAACAATAGGAGTTTAAATGCAGCTCCAGACGAGCTTTTAATGCAGTGACGTTACAAGTACGCTTCTGTTCCAATTTACACGGATCTGTCTTGCGTGCTCACGTTCTCCCCGAGTCCATACTTTTGGTGTTCTTGTGAAGAACGTACTTGGCGAGAACACGAGTCCATACTTGTGTTCTTTAGAATTGAGAAACCGCCTTTATCACTTGTATGCCCTTTTTTCTTTTCTTCTTCTTGTGCCACCAATTTCAATGTGCTCTGGTTTAAACTGAAAAGGTTTTAGGTTATTCATTGCTGTTTGGACTGGACAGAGCTAGCATTACAGGACCTAGCATAACATGGTGACGTCCTCTTAACAATGCTTTATTTAAATGTATTAAAACTGAACAACTTACAGTTTTATGATATTTTATTTGCATCAACAATATGTTTTGGTGTTTATGAGGGTTTAACCCCCTTCATGTTTGCTGTGGTGATGACAGATTGACAGATGAGGCCTAAGAGAGGTTGAGTAGGAGCCTCCATGTTGGCAAGGAGATGAGGGGAAATTGCAAAGCTGCATGAAGTGTTTAAGTACCAGGGATTACCCGCACAAAGCAACCAACAGGTAATAAGGCAGTGCAGAATGGATAGATCATGTATGGGGTGACGATTATGTGTTTATACTGGATAATGAATGTGGAACTACCCGGGAGGAGGAAATTCATTTGAAGAATTCCTCAAGCCTACCTTCTGCTACAGAGAAGATGTTCATTGGAGTCATTTGCAGCAATAACCTGTTTTCCACCGGATTAGACACATCTTTAAATTTCTCAGAGTGTGTGTGTGTGTGGGGGGGTATTTCTATCTCAGGATCTGCAACTGATGAACACATACAAGCAGGAGAAAACGGTTTGGACCAGAGACACAGGAAATTGGATTCAGAGTACACACATTCTTCGCCTGCATTTTTCTGGCAAACTGATTCTGAAGCAGACCAGACCAAAGGATAAAATGTTGATCTGTCTCTTAACATGTGCCCTGTGTACTTTCAGGATTTTGACCTGGCCACCATCTATGTGTCAGATGCCCAGAACAACAGAAACATTTACTTTGACACGTCCCCTCAGGCTGTCAGGTAAGACCGTCACACACGTGTTTAATATGTCAGTTTCTCAAAGGCCCACTGGAGCAAATATTTGTTAATGAAAGAATTGATACATCTTTACTGGAAACTGTTTGTTAGCCGCCTTCACTTTTTTTTTTACACCAATTGAGATGGAGAACAGGCTACAGGGGAGGAACAGTGCAGTGTGCTGGTATTCTGATACAACATTACCTCTTCTCAGTTGTCCACTCTGTTTTCTATAGTACCTTGTAGTCAGAGGTCCAAGAGGATAGAGGATGTGTTTTGTTTAGTAAGTACCTGGTGGTTCAAAAGAAGAAAAATATTCCAGTCAAATAAAATCAAATATTTTCCAGAAAAATATAGTTGGTTACCCTGGGCTGCTGTCTCCAATAAAAATAAATCTAAAAATAACGGTCAGTTATCTGTCTTCTAGCAATGTTCAGGTGGAGCACACCTAGTAGACCTCATTTATTCTAAGGCTTTTGGCTAGTTAGCTGTGATGTAGATCGGTTCTTGTCTCTGCCTTTGGTCAAAATAAGAGCAAAGCGAGAATCGGCCTAAACAAACAATATATTCCATCTGAAGGAAAATCTGCACATTTATACATCATAGAATCTGTGTTACAGCTCAGGAGAAGTGCACACACCTCCAAATTGTACATATTGCGTAGTTAATACAATTGTCCAGGTTGTAGTTAAAAATCTAAATGTATTTCATGCATTGCCATAAAATCCTAGATATTCATTGGTAGGAGGAGGAATTTTCATGAGCAGTGACTAGTGGGGTTATGGTAGTCGCCATGAGACAAGTCTGCACTGACAAATACGCGATATTTCTAAACCTGTGTTTTACTGCTTTGCGTCCACAGAGGAAATTAGGCCGTCATGTTTCACATTAGAGATTCCCATTACCTGGGCGGGTGCTCAAGGAGTGTGCAGGTCAGCTGGCTGGTGTCCTCACAGACATTTTTAACACCTCGTTGGAC
>JAUZNJ010031185.1:0-14359 GCA_034780135.1 Jordanella pulchra | reverse complement strand
TATGTATGTTTTATAAGTAAGAAAGTTAAGTAAAACAATACACTACTCCATTGGTGGATGCTCTGTGTCAAAAGTAAAACATCTCAATAATTATTATGAAACCATAGTGACATTTTTCAAAAGCTGACTGCTGTGGTATGTACTGAGTGGCTGCTTGGTGGGGGCTTTGACACCCTGGCTCTATTGAGCCTCTTCTAGGGAAAGTTTTCCCCTGGATCTTTAGCCTCTGGGTTCTGGGTGGAAGTGGGGCCTGTGTGCTTCTCTCTTTGCAGCTCCCTTGGGTTTCTGCACTGTTGCTGCTAGGTGGTGCAATTGGACCACTCCTCTGTTCCTTTGTACATCTATATTTTTGTATCCCTTTTACCCCCCTATATTCATTTCTACTTTTTATTTTTTTTACCCCTCCTCTCTCCATTTATTTCCACTCTTTTCTCTTTATATTATGTCTCCATGTCCATTTGCATTAAAAAAACCTCAAAGCATTTTCTTAAAAAAGTTTATTTTGTGTATACCAAGCCAAGCATTACAGCAAAAGCCATTTCACAAGTTCCACTTGGGAAAGCAAATCTGTTGGGCTTCTAGACAGCCATTCTCTGTACTTCCATCCTCAACAGGACAAATTAAAAAAAAAATGAAGGCTCACAGTTTAGAAGGCACACATTATACCCACAAGAAATTTAAAATTCTTATTTTTAAAAATAGATGTATTGTGATTACCAAAACATTCACATTCAAAAGACTACAAAGATGTTTAAAGACAAGGCTGTTAAGAACAACGGATTACATATAAGGTACATTTTTATAATTATGTGTAAATACCATTTATACATTAAAATAAATTCAAACATAAAAGCTATTGTAAAATTGACAAACACAGTGAGTACCTTAACATTGAGTCTTCTGTTTTGTAAAGAAGTTATCACTTATCAGTATTTACAGTAAACACAAGGCAATAAGGCATACAAGTGATCAGACAAATTGACTTGTACAGACATAGAGACCGTAAAAAATGTGTTTTAGTTTGGCATCAAAATTATGAAAATGTGTGACAGTACGTTTTCCTTTAAATATTCACTCAACTGTTTTTTTTAGATTTTTCTATGAATTTTTCTGTGTAAAAACAGTACAGATAGCACTAAACTGCTGGGCAAATTTATCCAAAAATCAATGGTAATCAATACACAATTAAAGTTTGTTGCTGTAGAAGTTACTGTATTCCAAACTAAAGCCCATGCAAATCGTATTACCAAGGACCCCAGTATGGCCAGTATGGTGTAAAATGCCCTCTGCTTTACATGATCAACTTTGTTTTGGCCCTTTCCCTGTTTTCCTGGGCCTGGACGAATCAAAACACAAAGAACAGATATGGTACAGTGGCAAACAGTAGTTAAGGAAACAATCAAAATGAAGAAATTTAAAACAATAAACTCATCTGGTGTCATCAACGAACCCGCTCCTATAATGCAAAGCATCCACACACAACCAACACTGATGCTTCTAATTCTGATTCCTCTTTCATTTTTCAGACTCATATAGACAACAGGATGAACAGCTGCCAAGTAGCGCTCTATACTTGTCAGTGTGTGAAATAAAGTTACCCCAAATGATGTAAAACTCACAAAATGGAGCCCTGTGAGTAATATGTTATGACGGCCATAGATACCACAGAGGTTGAGGATACACCCAGATACACCAACCAGCTCTATGGCTGTTAAATGATAGATGAAGAAGTCAGAGTGACTGCTTAATGATGCTGATTGATTACTTTGCCGCATTTGTTGGAAACCACTGTGTAGGATGAAGAAAGAGAGAGGGAGGAGAAGGATAACATTTGTTATGTTGAATGTGGTAAAGATGAAGACTGCTGGTTTGCTGACGAAGCATTCAAGGTCTGAAGGAACGCTGTAGTTTGTGAAGGAAATGTCCATCTGAGCAAAAGAATCATTGGAGGATAACGAGAACTTGGTCATCGTATCTGAAATACCAATCATTCAGTTAACCTTTATTCATTATGCTGCCACTCAATGAAGTGACTAAAGCTCAAAGAGTATCAAAAGTGCTTATATTCTAAAACTATTTAAATCAAGTTTAAAAAACTATTTGTTATAGTTGCTTGTTGTTGCATTTCGGCTCTCAACTGAGGGATCATCAGACTAATATAAACTTTTTCTTTACCTGCCTTTATTATCTCTATTACTATTCTGTGTTTTTCTTTCCAGAGGTTATTTTTATCCACATTTTTGTAACTTAAAGTGCTACACAAATAAACCTTGCCTAAACTTTACAGATTCCCTCAAATAAATCCATGTCATACAGTTATATTCAGTAGTAAGAATATAAAAATCTAATACAAACCTCAGTTTTTTCCCCCAATACCTAGATAGTATGTGTCCCTTCTTCAAGAAATCAGGGTTCTATCGCAAGTTCTACTTTACCAACTGCACCCGACAATTCAGGTATTTCTCTTTTAAGTCCTTGCAAGTATCATTCAAATATATGTAATTTGCATGGAAAAAAACATGGTCGCTATGATAAACCCACTGTTGAAGCACATGTAGGAATGGATCAGATCACTGGACTGTGTAATGGATTGTTTATTTTATGTTACAAGACATATTAGTCCTCTTTTTATGTATTTTGTCATTTTCAAAAATGGATCAGACTTACTTTTCAAAATCAAATAATCACGTGACAATAAATTAAAGGTTAAATGTATTAAGCATGAATGATAGCAACTCAGAAATTATGATCTGCACTATTGATTTTTTTTTACTTGATTCACTAATCATTCCTATAAAACCTATAAAATATAAGACAAGTCTGTTTTAACAGACAACTAAAAAACCCATGTATTGTTCCTTTAGTATTTTTAAAGGAAATCTTAGCTAGAATCCAGACTTTAGACTTTGAAAGTCACAATTTTTTTATAATCTTTCAATTACTTTTTCTTAATAGGAATAAAGCTGGTAAAACCAAGCTGCTGGGAAGATTAAACCAAAAAAAAGAGGCCACTATGACACATTTAGTAGATCCTGTTGAGACCTGGACTAGCTCCCAAATCAAATTAGTAGCCACTCTCAACACCAATACCCCTAGTATGGACACAATGGTGATGAATGCCCTCTGTTTTGTCTGGTCAATTCTTTTTCTGTCTTTACTTTGTCTCCCTGGGCTAGGTTGAATCAAAACACAGAGAACAGAAACACTACAGAAGGAGATAACTGTTAAAGCTAGTATTAAAAAACATAAATCCCAAACAATCATGTTAACAACCTTACACGCACATGTCCAAACCAAGCAAAGCAGCCAGACACAAGCAACTGTAATGTTTCTGATTCTGATTCCTAGTGCACTTCTTAGAGCCAGGTAGGTGATGGGATGTACAACAGCCAGGTAGCGTTCTAAACAAGTCAGAATGTGAAAAAAAACCTCTCCATACCATTTAAAAAAGAAAACAATTATCCCAGTGGTTGACATATTAAACATTTTTGTGTAAACACCACTAGAGCAGAGGATGCACCCAACAACACCAATCAGCTCTATGCTTGCAGTGTGGTAAGTAAGGCAGTCAGAGTGGCTCATTGAGGCTGATGCAGAGCAGGTGTTTTGACTTCTTTTTTGAAAGAAGATGAGGATGCAGAGAGGAAGAAGCAGTAAAACATATACTATGGTGAATGTGGTGAATATGACAGAGCTCTGTCCATAGAAGAAGCAGTACAAGTCTGAAGGGAAAGTGGAGTTGAAGGACACATTCTGTTGAAGAAGATAGTTTTTCAAAGATGATGGGTGTGCCATGAAATCTAAAGGAGAACAGGAAAAAACAAGTAACTTTTTACTCTATATCTACTAAAACAGTCACCAATTTCAAATGTTTGCAGAATATCGTATTTTGGTATCTTTACTGTATTTGGATAAAGGGACCAGCTGGTAATTAAATACACGCCTTAAATGTTCAAACACTTATGTTTTACACATTGTTATAATGCCTCTTAGATTATCAACTTAAAGAGGTAAAAAGGGAACTAACCTTCTTAAATTATATTCAAGCTTTGTCTCCCCTTGTTAATTTACTGTGAATCCAAGGTATTTGTTTGACTTACTCTAGAGAGACCCAATATTTCTTTTTTATCCCACCTCTTTACCTGCCTCCATATTATTCAAATATTGAATTTGCATTAAAAAAATGTCTCTAGAATAAACTGAACATTAATATGGATCAGAATGAAAGCTCTCAAGCTCTGCCTTTTATCATAACTTATAACTAAGTACTTTCTCAACAGATCTCACACTTTCCTATTATCTCAGTAATTAATTCATTAGTAATTAAATGTACAGTTCTATTACTAATACTGAAAATTGATTTTAACTCAAACTACTGTATTTTTTTTTTCTATTTAGTTTTGTGCTTTACTGATTTAATATTTTACAACAAACACTGCTAATACAATGTTTGTTGTAAACTGTAGTAAAGCCTCACTTAAGAGCTGAGGGTAGCGTAAATATTTCTAAAAGCAAATAAAAGACACATTGGTTTAGTCTGGCTTTGAACTGGAGTTTATAGTTATTATTATTCTCTCATGCTTCAGTCATGATTTGTGTTTGTAAAACGCTGAAGCAGCAACAGGACACTGAGAGACGCATGTTAGTGAACATTTATATTTACTGGGGATGATAAGTCAGAGACATGGGGGAACCAAGGAAAAGCCAATGAAGGAACAGAAAAATCATAGGAACAACGGTAGTTTTATTTTTAAAGCGGACAGATTTTCTTCAAAACAGCGGGTAACTTCCAGTTTGAAATTATGCTTTTATTTACATTTAATGTATTGTTATGATTATATTTTTTAATTATCTTCTTTAATGTCGAGCATATTAAGCTCCTCGAATTTTATTTTGGGTCTCAATTGGGTGTTTAAACACATAAGTTTACAGATCATACCATTATGGTGGATGAGTTATATTCTCATCCTCAAACGGTCTCTTTTCTCTGGCTAATAAGAGACCAGTTTTGCATGCCGCATGCCAACTGCCATGCAGGCGCGCACACACCTGGTGGGGGGTGGAGGAGCAACATTTGAGTTTTGAGTTGTCCAGATGTGAGTCGACTCAGTTTAATAAGTTGACTAGTCGGTAAGTCGACTTTTTGGTAAATGCCCAAATACACCAAAACTCTGCAAACGTTTTGTAGTATTCAAAAATGAATGTGTTTCACAATACCAAAAGCTCATATTTTAAGTTTATTTAAACAGTTTGGTGAAATTGTCCCTAACCCTATGCAATTTATGTAGTAATTTCCTCCCTCCACCCTATGTTAACCTCTAACATAATAGAAAATTAGATAATTAAGTTAAATTAAAACCTGAATACGTTTTATTTGGTTGTTCTAATGACCAACTCCCCCTATGTTACGATATGTTATGAATTACAACTTCTGGGTAAGAACTACAAGTCTCGGTTCAGGACTATCATAGTCCACCCCTCCCTCTGACGTCCTGAGCCCTCCCTCGTGGCAGACTTTAAATCCACAGAGAAAATACTTTTTCCCTCTCTTCCACTGTCAGCGGTTGTGACCCATAGACCGTTGAGTCACCTCTGCCCCTTCTGAGCTGAAGCTGTAGAAGCAACCAACCCGCTGACCTACCAAATGCAGCTCCCATGAAATATGGTGTAAGTCTCCAAATGTTAAAATTCTACAATTCCACTCCGGTCAGCAAAGGCAGGGGGGCACGGTGGCTTCATCCTGTCCAGGAACCCTCTCTCCACGGACTGCCGTCTGCTCCTCTGGGACCTTTCATTATCCTTCTGGGAGAAAGAAGAGTCACTGCTGCTGATCCTCGCTTCAGATCCTGACTTTCTCTTCAATAAACGGTTTAACTTTTCCCAGTACTCTGGTTCTATTTTGGGTCCGCAACTTTACCACTCTGTTACTCAAATGTTGCCTGGTCCCAGGAAACTTTTCATCAATCACAACATTTGGATTCCAGAGCTACAATGTGGTATAAATAACATGTTAATGTGATTCAACCCTGTTCTTTATCAAGCTTTCCAACTACTTGTGTTCATAATGTGTATAATATATTTTCATGGGTGTTGGGGCTATTTAGCTGATAATGTTTAAGTAACCAAGCCTAATTGCATTTTATTCCGTGTATTTGTAGTTTAAGCAACCAATTTGATACAAATATAATTTCAAGCCACTTTAGAAAACCAAAAAGTCAATTAAATATTATAGAATCCCCCAAAATTATATAAGTTCAGGTTGATCACATTTATTAAACTGCATTACAATCAATTTTTACAGGCTTAAATAGTTTCCAAGAAACCCAACAAATTGCACAAAATCACAGATTTGCAGCATTCACTCCTCTTGAATAAGATTAAAATGAATTTGGACAGTCATTTGCATTGTGTTGTTAATTATGAAACAATCTCTCATATTGCTGTAGTTATCCAAGTCACATAGACTGAAAGGAATGCTCCCGGTATTGCTGCCAACTTTGTGTATACTTGTATGACCAAAATATACCAAGACTGTTGCTTTCAGAAAGATAATGTGGAAAACAAATATCTAACATTCTAAAACTTTAATTTAAAAAGCCCTTAAACTGTTACAGATACCCAAAGCTATATAATTGTTTTTTCAAAATGTCAGGGCTCCTTAAAAGACGCCTTCTAAATGAAAACAATTATTTTGATATTGTTTAAAGAGCTTGTTTAGGAATTTGAACACAGACATAAATGATCTAACAATATATAAATAATTTTAAGGTGTTGCTTCATTTCTCTAGCTTCCAAAGGAAGCACACTTCAAAAGTCCAACATAAATAATCCTCATACTTTGGTCACTTTTGTCCCCAGTTCTTTTTAATGATATTTTTGTTTTTATGTACAAACAAAAGTGGTAAGACAAGACTATTAGGAATATTTAACCACAGACGGCAGGTTAACAGGAGACAGTCAAAAGGTCTGCCTGTGATACTGAAGATTTTCAACACCATACTGGACACAAACCTAAACAACAGCAATCCTAATATGAACATAATTGTGTAGATTGTCTTATGTTTTGATTTGTCAATCGTGTTCCTTCTTCCAGATTTTTGACCTGGACCTGGACGAATCAATGTGCATAGAACAATTAGGCTGCAGAAAAAGACAATAATTACAGCTGCTAATAAATAGGAGAGCTCCACAAATTCAAATGCTTTTGTTTTAAAATTACTCACTATTATAATAGCAAATATCCATCCAAAACCACTTGTAACATTTCTGATTTTGACTCCTTTTTCATTTTTTAATTTCAGATAGGTAATGGGATGAACCACAGCAAGGTAACGCTCTACACAAGTCAAAACATGAAAAAATATTCCCCCAGACCAGGTAAAATAATTGATGATTCTTCCCTTAAATATCATCTTAGCCTCCTCTCTATAGAACCAAAAACAATTTAAAATACTTCCAATGCCGCCTATTATTTCTATGGTAACAGCATGGTAAGTGAACAGATCAGAGTGACTTGATGGCGACGAGATGGAGTTGTTGTTTTTCCATTTTTGGAGGCCATGGTAAAGGATTAGGATGGAGAATGGTAGTAAAAGAAAGATGTATGAATAAAGGTATGTAATGAAAATGATGGAAGTTGGTCTGATGAAGAGGCAGTTTCTGGATGAGGGTAGAGACCAGTTGGTGGAGTAAAGGTTTGGACGAAGAAGGGAGTCCTGGTATGAGGACGAATAGTTTTCCATTATATCTGTAAAAAGCAAAAGGCAAATCATTGATGTGAGTATATGTAATGTACATGTCCTATGAGAAATATTCTTTTGGAGCTACTACAATTAGTAACTAAGAATTTATACTTACCTCTGTGAAATTTCAGGTTTTTGTGGTGTAAAATAACTGATCAGTATAAAAAACTGTACATTTTTCCTTTTCTACAATTAATGTAACATCCCTCCTTTGAAATTAAAATGAAAAGATACATCTCTAAGAAGGAAAATATATAATTAAAACATTGGATAATTAGGTATGCGTACCATTAATCAAAATATTACTTTGATGGAGCACTTGCGATCATACAGAGAATTAAAACAATGTCATCGTACAACTGTACCACTCATTTGGTTAATAGTAACTGGTCAAGAAGACAATCCAGTTTTGGACACTAACACTGAAGAAGTTGCAGGACCTTCAGAAAAAGCTTGCCTATGTTTTAAGTATTATTATTATTTTTTCCAAGTAGAAAACTATTCCTCTGTGTCTAAAGACGACTTTGGTTAAGAAGTGTTCTCAAAAACGAAAAAGTGTGGTCATACCTTTGTTTGACATAAAGTTGAAAAATATTAACAGGTCACTATCTGGTAAGCTGACAGACAGGATTTTTAAATTGAAGCTTAAAGTTTTTTAATCAAGTGTAAGGGTGTGCAGATATATGCAACCAATTTGCTTCAGATTTCTTTTTCTCTTACAGATGTTTTAATTCTTTTTCATTCTTAAATATGATATTTCTATATTGCCAGTCACTTGTTTTGCAGACATTGCAGCTCATTCATGTTCATTCTTTTTCAAACTATGTATATCACATGTATATCATGTAAACATGTATATCACATTGTTTACAGTCTATCCATCCCCTATTAGGCAAATAAAAAATGTTGTTGAATCCAATCATTCTCTTAATCATTCAGCATCCATCATATTACTGATGTACATCTGTTTGATTTCTTAATCTGTGATTTCAGTTAAATTCCCGTGTAAATTGTTGAAATCAGGTTTTCAAAGGCTATCAATGTCTCATTTCAAAATACATGTTATTTAAATTAATTATGTACCAAGAAATTTCAGTCATCTTTTATTATTTTTTTTATAATCAGGTTTAGGAATCCCCAAGTGAGTGGGAAGAGGGAAGTCTGGGCCTCCCTACTTACAATAGGCTACTACCAAGTTAAGTAGAAGAATGGATGAATGAAGAGTTGCAGGTTAGGAATTTTGTGTAAATAATTATAAATCCAGTACAATCAGATCTTTTCAATCCATACGTGGGCATCTCCCAGTTCTTTTATTTCAGTACATATAAAACAATGAAACAATTGATATTTTTCAGAATATAAACAAGAAAATAAGGGTTTACCTAAAATGCACTCCATTATGAATTCATTGGGATATATTTGTTGAAGTTTTTAAAAATGTATGTTTATTAAAACAAAAAAACCAACCAACCTTTTTAGTATTTTCTACTGCTTTCTTCCTCTTGGTCTCTTTGCACCTTGAATGATTGGACATATATAGAACCAGATGTATTTATGGTCTCTCAACTTATGTAGGCCCTTTTTAAGGTAAATTCAAATGAACTTTATTTGCATTAAAAGAAACTGCATCTTGTTAATGAGGTGTTGCATAATCCTATAACATGCAAACCCATGCACAGAAAAACTATGATCTTAAACACATTCATCCTAAAAATGTTCACAAACATATATTTTTTTTGAGCTTTTTACGGCACTAGCGGCTCGTTTTTCTGACAGTAGGTTGACAGGAAAGGGGAATGAGAGAGGGGGAGAGACATGCGGGAAATGAACAAAAGCCGGATTTGAACCTGGGTCGCCCACGTCGAGGACTAAGGCCTCTGTACATGGGTCATGCGCTCTAACCACTGCGCCACCTGCACACCCCACAAACATATATTGATGTAAAACTGACTTAGATTCAGATAATTCATTACATTTTGGGTGTAATTTTTGTGCGAGTTTGACCCCTGATAGAGTTTCTTTTGGTCTATGTAAGCTCGCAGGAGGGCTCAGACAAAACCAGCAAACAACTTCAGTTCATCTTGAGTTAACAAATTGGTAAGACCAGAGCAGCACTCATGAGCCAAGTCTGAAAAGAGCTCAGCTTGAAAAGGGTACAAGGAAGGCCCTTCATCTAGATGAACTGCTGGTATTCCTCACCTGAAAAAAAGAGTGAGGAGAAAACAACCCAGTGGCTGCTCGACTGCTGATGGTTTGTGTGTGTCGTCCCCAGCAGGTGTGACTGAGGAGCATCTTCTTCCCAATCACACTTGCTGTTCAGTATAAAAAGTTGGTCAAACAGCTGCAACTGATCCAAAATGCTGTTGACCATGCCCTCACTAGAAATAAGAAAGTAGACCATATTAGGTTCTGAAGTCCTTCTACTGGCTCACTGTAGCTAAGAGAATAGACTTTAAAATTGTTCTGTTTGTCTATAATCGCTGAATGGATCAGCACCTTAATAGGTAACAGATTTGTTTTCAGTCTATCAACCTCCCAGACAAGAGGTGAACCCATAGATTATTAATTTAGATGGTTCTGTGTAAATATATTTTCACTGGTAACCAAAATGTGTTTTTCCTGTTGTCAGAAACTTTTAAATTAAAATCTAAAAATAAGATTAGACATGTGAACAACATTTTTTAACTTTAAGCTTAGAATATTATCTTGTTTATAATTGTAGTATGGTCCAAAGCTACTTCTTTATTTTGACAACTACAAGATCAACTCATGTAGGAGATATTTTCCATATTAAACTTTGACAAAAAAGGATTACATCAGGTTTTCCTCTCCACTGTCGTTACATGCATACTGTACTTGGTGTGAGGGATTGCAGCTGGTTTTCCTTAGATAGAAAACTTTTAAAAGTTCTGACTGTGTGATTTGATTGAATTGTCTCTGTAAAGTGTTTTGAGATGATATGTGTTGTGAATGGTGCTTTATTAATAAACTGATTTGAATTAAATAAGATTTTCCACCTTGTCTAGCATGTTATCCAATTCTATATGACACGGTGCACCTTTATTGAATGAACAGAACTGGGTTACACTGTTTGCAAACCTTTTTATATATTTCAGGCCTAGCCATTTCCACTCTATACCTCCTTTATTCCAATGATGCTGACTTGATTTTCCTGGAAACACTGTATATACAGGATTGCTCAGTGTGGATTTGTTATTTATTACCCCACTGAGGATGCTAAGAGAACACTTCTTTACAGTCTTACAGGTTACTGCTGAAACCCTGAAACACTTTAATACAAACTCTGCTGAGGCCAATGAGTATACCGGTCAAATAAAAAGTGAAAGGTTAGCCAAAATCCTTAATCCATTTGTATGGTGCTTTTCAGATCGTTGTTGTGTGAAGCACTACCTATGTATACTGAATCAACAAGTTTAACAGAGAGGCACTGTTTTGGTTGTTCTCATCTAATTAGTTAATTATGGAAATTTACCTCTTATAAAGCTGAGTTTACCTTTAAATCCTTAGACTGAAAAACTCTCTTAGAGAAGAGAAGGATCATTTCACAAAGAAGAACCCATCCTGAGAACTTATTCAAACTTTTTGTGGTTTTCCTTTCTGAAGTAAGGACATTTGGTTAATACATTTATCAAACATCTCTTTGGATGCCCTTTTTGTTATTGTTGAACAGACTCAGTTCTAAGAAGCATGCAGAGATTACACAACACATCTGTTTACATAACCTGCTGTCCTGCCTAGCCTATAAGTTTTCGTTTGTGTGATCAATTTTCATCACCATTATTCAACTGCCAATTTCATTTTTGCATTTGGACCTGCCACAAATGCATATGACGATGTCATGCAAACAAAGCATTGACAGAGTGAACTTACTCCCAAAGATGAGACACTGAAATGAACCACAGGTCAGGGATCCAAGGTAGAGCCAGAAAGCCCAGCCAAGCCATGACCCAACCCAGGGCTCAGCCCTGACCCCAGGCCGAGTGAAAAGAACAGGCACAAGAAAGACCCCATGCCATCCCCCACTCTGCTTGGTGTAGTGTTGTTGCCTGTTAGACTACTGTTTATTTGAAACCAGAGGGAGGGGAGGTGTGAACCATAAGTGTCTACATTCATTCCAACAACCACAGGTGAGTATGGGCACTGGAAGAAAAGTCAGAAAGGTTGACCCACCTCCTGTGACCATTTTGGGTATCTCTAAACTGAAGAGAAGTGCAATATCTGTACATTGTTGGAGAAGTGGACAAAGGACATACTGGAGATTGTACCCATGGTCGTAGAGAGGCTATATCGGTTCACAATAAACCTTTTTTAGATGGTAACTGCTCCAAGTACAGAGACAGTGAAAGTACAGTGAAAATGCATAAAGAGTTGATATTTAAAGGTAACAGATTAACATTTCTTCCAGATTTGGGAGCTGAGGTATGCAAGTGGCGACGACAATATTGTTGGGTTGAAAAAAGCAACATGAGTCTTGTCTTTAAAGGTTGTCAGAGTACAGTTAATCAAAGCAATTACAGACAGTGGGAGAAAAAAGTAAAATGTTATGAATAAACCCTTGAGAAAATGTCTAGAGAGTTATGAGAAGAATATTTCAATTCCAAATACTCCCTAATATGATCTTCTCTGCCTTAAAGTCCTCGTAGCCTCGCACTTCCGAGTTCTGGATGAATGCTTTCATAAGTAAGTAAATGTCAAATCAGCGCTCATAAATCGGTATAAGTCCTTGGAATTAATAGAAAATAGATTTTTTTCTGAACAGAATGTGAATTTAACAAAAACATTTACATTTTGGAAGAGAAATGTATGAACTGAAAAAATTCTTACAAAGAAAAACACTATTGCATTCCTATTAACTATTGTTGCAGTGAAGTCAATATTTTTAGGATAAGGCAATTGAGATTATAGATCAGGGGTCTGAAATCCTTACAAACAATAGAGCCATTTTTGACTTCAGTCCTGCAAATCAACCGTGGGAGCCATACAACTCGTTGTCGACTGTGAACCACATTTTATTTGTATTATAACTTATTGTTAATATTTTTTTCAATAAGGTATGTTAAATCAACCAGTTTGTAAAAAATGACAAATATTACCAAAGTTTTATTAGTGTTGATCTTTGGAATTGTTAGGTGCACCTGGCATCCTTTTTCTCTTTACAAATGTATAAATCTCATTTGCCTCTCCAATTTCTAGAATTGTGCTTCTTAAAGGTGGCTGCACATTGGAGTAGCTCTGTTAGCTTGACTGATACTCATTTTATAGAACTTTTTTCCTCCGTTTCTGGATCGTTTCTTTTTTTCCAACTTTTTTTTCCTTTGTTGTTGAATGGTGTGAAACTGAAAGGATTTTCAGTGAGATTTTTGTCCTTTTTGGGTTATTGTTATAATGTGTAACCACACTAACTGATTTTGCTCTTGACATACCTTCGGTGAACATACATAAACATGAGTTAAAAGGAACAGGACTTTAGAAAAAAGCAAACATGGGAACCAATGGTTCTAAGTTTGGTTTGATGCTACCATGGAAGGTTAACACTCGGGGTTGAGTGAGTGGTGAACTGCTCCTTTTATGCAGCTGATGTGATTAATAAATGAAGTGCACCTGTGTGAAGTAATGCAGCCAGCCCAACAGTGATCTCAGGAACCCCTCAAGTGAAGCCTAAGAACCCCCACAAAACCAACAATCCAAAATTCTGACACATAGATTGACCTGTAAGTCGAAAGCTTTGCTTTTTGGTTCAGATAATATAGATATTCCAGGGATATCAAAAGGTGGGCAACCAGCAAGGCCCCTGCTTGGTAAGACCCCTTCTGGTAGGGGTTGCCCATGATGATTGCCTATCTTCCCTGTGTGTATGGCAGGTCTACCCCTGAGTGGGAGTATAATGAGATCTTTCCTTTCCCTGCTATCTTTTTTTCAAATTCCTCCTAGGCTGTTAAAGTTCATGCCAACATAATTCTCACCTTCAGGTCAGGTCATACATAAAGAATACATTTTTCAATCTGTTATTTTTCTCACCTTTAAAGAAATACTGATATCTGGAGGGTTACTTGACTCTTATATGCTTCTGTCTGCTCTGACTTATTGTAAAATAGATATCAATGATGCATACATATCTTTCTTCAGCAATTAAAAATGTATTAGCATTACTATTTTACTACTGCAGTTGACTTGCTCTATATTTAAACCTTAGTCATCATTATTGTGTAAAATGAACATCTATACAGTAACAACTACAAAAAATGTTTATCTTCTTAATTTTTCTAGAAAATGAAATAAAGTCTATTATTCAGGACACAGTGATGAAAGTAAATGAATGACGAGAGCCAATGATAAATGCTAACATATTTTTCATAAGTACCTTGGAATATTATTGTGTATGATTTATGTATTGCTATGTAATATTATCCTAGGAATCCATTCCTGTAGATTTTGCTGCTCAAGTCCATAATGCACCTGCCATCATTTATTGCTTTAATGCAAATTAACTACATTTAAATTTAAGCTGACATGTAGGGACAGAAAGGGACTCAAAATAGCCATTAGTCCAGACATAAAGAAAAATGACTGATCACTGAAAAGGTCAGAATCAGATT
>JAUZNJ010031184.1:0-14360 GCA_034780135.1 Jordanella pulchra | reverse complement strand
TTAGGTTCTTGAGTTTGCTGTGGTGTGTTGGTTTATGTATGTTATGTAATGGTTAATAACTTGCATTTTAATAATTATTCTTACAATACTTTGATATAAGACAGCTATGGAAAGATGGTTTCAATCCCAAGGCCCTTTATTTGTCAAATAAAGAGCAAATGTTTTCAACCTTGCAATGCGCGCTCCCGACACAGGGGGAACAGATTTTCACAGGGGCACAGAATTTCGTACAAAAAGGGAAATCTACAAAAACAGGGGAAAAACGATCTTCTGAGAAAAGCTTTTTAAATTCAAGTGATAATCTCCTCCCACACCTCTCTATCACACATCTTTTGCAAACGGTGCCATCAAGGAATAAACCCGGAACTTTTATTTTGGTCACGTGTCTCTGAGTCAATAACTCGCGGGAACCAACATGGCGGACCGAATATCTACACTTTCCGAATCCGTCCAATGTCCTGTTTGTTTTAAAGGCTTCACATCTGATAAAATAAACGAACACCTGGACGCCTGTTTGTTGAGCAGTGCTGCTGACAGCTGTCTGTCCAACGCTGCGGAGAACGGCCCACCTGTGAAGAAACCGCGCATTTCGGAACCTGTCAAAAGCGCTGTTTCCTCCTCTCTCACCTCCATGACTTGGACTAACTCCTCTTCTATGTTCGCTCTTTTTCAGACCAATAAGGGAAAATCTGACGTTCAGTCCGACAGAAGTCCCATGTCTACCAGTAAGCGAAGTCCCGACAGTGCTTTCAGTAAGGGGACTAAACGTGTACTGACGGAGCCTCGGTCGGTACTAGCAGCTACAGAAACTCCATCAGTTTTAAAAAGTGAGACAGTGAAGACCATTAACCTGTCCTCATTAAACAAACCTCTGGCGGAGGTTCTGAGACCGAACATCCTGGAGGATTACTTTGGCCAGAACAAAGTGGTCGGCCAGAACACTCTCATCCGATCGCTTTTGGACTCTCAAGAGATCCCTTCTCTTATTCTCTGGGGGCCACCAGGATGTGGAAAGGTGTGCAGATGACAGTTGTGAGGATGCATATACTGAACTAGTGCTTTACAGTATCTCATAAAATCCTTTAATCCCGACCTTAGATTAATAAAATCACAGCCTTAGAAGAAGATGGAAAAAGCTGGCATCATCTTTATCTGTAGTTAATGAACTAGTTGATTGGGTAAACAATGATGACAGCAAAGAAAGAGAGGAGTCATGGTAATGTGGATTATTATTCAAAACCCATGATAGGACTCCAATATTTTCCTCATAATTGTCCAGACCTAAAATGTAATTGTATACAACAAAATGCGATTAACTTTCTTTGGAATCATGAAGCGGATGAGTTTAATAATTTTGATCATTAAATACAATTTAGGGCATAATGTGCAGAATCATATTTGCATTTTAAGGTTTCAATAGCTTAAGGCAGAAAGATGTGTTGTAGCTTGGATGGTTTTCTATGTCTAACATCACCATCTGCACTAAGAGAAAGAATGCATTTTCAGCAATATAATTGATAAGATGATTGCATTCTTACCAAAAACAGATATAGCAGAAACTAAAATAACTGTTTAATATTCAGGAAGATAAGTTGGCAAATCAAATCTTTTAATATGAAAGAAAGTGTAAGCCTTTTCATTAAGATGCTTTATCAAGCAACATGTGCTCATGCTTGTTTTCAGACGACCTTAGCCCACATCATTGCCAGCACAAGTAAAAAGAAAGGCACAGCTCGTTTTATCACACTGTCCGCCACCAGTACATCCACCAATGAAGTCCGAGAGGTGATCAAGCAGGCGCAGAACGAGCTCAAGCTGTGCAAGAGGAAGACAATCCTATTCATTGATGAAATTCACCGCTTTAACAAATCCCAACAGGTAGAGTATTGGGGCAGAAAAGGGAGGGTGGTTTTTTTTTTAGAGAAATTCAATTTTATTTGACTTATTTTATTTCAGCATACACATATAAAATTCTTGCATTCACGTTATGTAAGGTTCTTGTTGCCCCTTTCTTAAAAAAAAAAAAAAACAAAGGCTCAGCGTTAGTCACATAGTTGCATGAGACAAAAAAGTCAGAAAGATAAAACTGAAATTCTGATCAAGCCAGAACATTTGGCAGAATTACTGAGGTCTGCTGTAGAAAGGCAAGCAGTATTTGATGTTTTGCAATATCTCTTTTAGTTACAAAAAATTTAATAATACATCTTTAATATTTTCTTTGTTGGGTTTTAATTATTCTTTTTTATTGATTTTTATCATTTTTTTTGTTCACTTCAAAAACAGCATCCTTTTTTGTTTTTAGATTTAGATTTCTTTTTTTCCTATTTATTGTTTTCAAGCCTCTCAGTAAAAACCACAAAGAGCCATAATACACATCCTCATCTTTTTTTAGAAGGGCCATTGTTTTTATTTTTGTTTTGTTTTTTATCAGTTTTGGATTGTTTACTATTAGAAAACACCCCTCTTTAATTTATTAGTTTTTGTTATTGGTTTGTTTTAAGTTCTTCATTTTTGATATTTTTCTTTTTTTTGGGGGGGGGGGGCGGCGCAGTGTTTAATTACAATTGTTATCTTTTCATCTTCAGCCCAAGTGCCCACACATCAGATATGTGTAAAAGTGGAAAGTCTGAGAACCAAAGAGTTGGCGGCAAATGACAGAGGGAGACAGTACAGCTAGGTTTGATTTTCAACAGGAATGTCGATGGCTGGACTAGGAATTACAGGATGTGTTAGATTTCCCCAACAGGCTGACAGATAAAAGGCAATCATGTCACTGTGGTTGTGGAGTTGTTTTCCTAACTGGTTTCTAAGAAGGGAAGGCGTGCAGGTGGCGCAGTGGTTAGTGCGCACGACCCATGTACGGAGGCCTTAGTCCTCGACGCGGGCGACCCAGGTTCAAATCCGACTTGTGGTCCTTTCCTGCATGTCTCTCCCCCTCTCTCATACCACCTTTCCTGTCAGCCTACTGTCAGAAAAACGAGCCACTAGTGCTGTAAAAAGCTCAAAAAAAAAAAAAAGAAATAATCCTGTTGTTTTCCACACCATATGGTAGAGGAAAGATGGGACCAACTTTCTGATGTAAAGCGAAGCTTTCTGCCATTTTTAACATGACAAAGCTGTACAACCACACAGTGTCAATACCACATGGATCGTTTAAACAGTACAGAGTAGCCTGACTGTGAGAAAGATGTTATATGGGACCTGTAGGGAATGACATTTTCAGATTTTTTTCTTGGGAAAAATATGTCAATGGATGATACACAGGCTGTCACATAACAGAGCTGCTTTAAAACCTCTAGAGGATATTTGGGCATAAACCTTCTTAGGTTCAGAACATTCTGTTAATCAGCATTAATCCGACAGCTATCAAAGAGGTTGGAGAACTTGTAAAAGTACCATGTATGGTTGGATGAACGTTCCGATCTGTTTTACTGTCCTCTGCTCTGTAGAAATCATCCCTGCTGTCTATTACTTCATCTAAACAGGGTTCAAGTTCCTCCTCTGTGATGATTTAATCTAGAGGAAGACCTTCCAAGGTTCTCTGACTTTCATTTTTTTTTTGTCTATAAAACATTTTTCTAAAAACAAATTTTAAAGCACTGCTGCATCTTAACCTTGTTATTTTGTTGTTGTTTTGTACAGAGCAGTTACCAAGCCTTGTGGCTGAGTTCCTGTTACATTTCCATGTTCCACATACACACCATCAGTCTTTATCATAAAGCTTTGTTTCATATTAGAGGTTTAAAAAAAGTTAAATGAATAAAATTGCTGTATGTTCAGCTGATGAAGACTAATATTTTCATATCAGTGAAGTTGATCTTTCTACATTTTTGTTTGCATCACAAGGACACCTTCCTGCCCCACGTAGAGTGCGGCACGGTCACTCTGATTGGAGCAACCACTGAGAACCCATCCTTCCAGGTAAATGCTGCCTTGCTGAGCAGGTGTCAGGTGCTGGTACTGGAGAAGCTGTCCACTGAGGCGATGGGCTCCATATTGAACAGAGCTGTGGCTGCTCTGGGGATCCAAGTCTGGGGACAGGGTCCAACAGATTGTTTTTCTAAAGAACAGAGCAGCAGCAATGAGTAAGTGCTCTATTATATGTAACATTCATGTCTGTTAAAGAGGAATCATGAGTCTTTTTTTGTCTTGAATTTCTCCTTAGTGAAATTTCTTTTAAATATCTATAATTGCTTGAATGTAAATCGGGGAACGCATGCATGTAAAACAAAACCCTGCTCATTATCTGTTGTTTTTTTTAAGAAAGAGAAAAATAGATTTGTGTGCATACATTCCCAATTCATTTCTTAAATTTAGCAGTCATTCCTAGAGATCATATGAATAGCGTACGTCCCTGCTCCTGCTATCCATTCTTAATATGTTGTTTATTAATGTTTCTTTTTGTTTTATTCGTGACTTATGTGATGTTTGTTATCTTTGTGTCAGTGACACGGAGGAAGAAAAAACAAGATCTGCTTCAGGAATCAGGCTTAAAAATCCATTTAAAAATCTGTCAAAATAATTGGTTTTGGCTTCTGTTTAAAAAAAAAAACCTTTATTAAAAAATCTCTACTTAAGTCTATGTCTTATGTGGCATCAAGGTTGATGAAAGCCCATCAGACTGGCCATATTAGCATTTAAAACCTATCAAATGTATTTTAATCAACTCTGTGACTGCAGTATTGTAGGTAACAGCCTCCAGGCAGGGGTTTACACCGTTTCTGGGAGCTGTAAGGCAGAACCTGTTATCAGTGCTCATAAATAGCCCCATCCATCCTCCAATAGCTCCTTCCTTACATCCCTTAGGCCGCAGCTGCTCAGCAGCCTCATCGTATTCAGTGTGAGCCCAATGTTAGGAACATTTCCTTTCATCATTATTAAGCCGATTCAGAACATACACAGATAGTCAATAATCACACTGCAATAAACGCATCCGTTTTTCAACACTGGTCTGATTAAGTCATTTAAAGATCGGCTCCACATCAGAAAGATTCACAGTCTATATATATATATATATACCAGCAATGAGCTTAGTCTCATTTTTGTCTTTTTCTCAGCTATTAACCTAGTGTTTATGTTTGAAACTCTTCTTGAAATTGTGTTGGAGATTTTAGTAAACTTTTAACTGATCTCTTATGTCTGTAAAAGGAAATAAATTATGAGAAAGTTAAAAAATGTAAAAGAAATGTGATTGCAACATGGAAGTATTTAGTAAAATATTCAACATCTATCCTAACTTGATGATTGATACCAACCTTCTACATCCTTCCTTTAGACCAACTTTATACATTGAACAGAAAGCCCTGGACACCATAGCCTACCTGTGTGATGGTGATGCAAGAACTGGACTCAACAGTCTCCAGCTGGCTGTTCAGGCTCAGATGAAATCTCCACGACCAAACCAGTCAAAACAAGATGGATTTACTCAACAGATTGTGGTGACAGAGGAGCATATTAAGGAGGGTCTCCAGAGGTCTCATATCCTCTATGATAAAGCTGGTGAGCTTCTACCTGCTAATTTGTAGCAATGTTACATGATAACAACTCCTTTTTTTCACAGTCTTTAAACTTTATTTTAATAGTTTTAAGAAAGTCGTGTTCTGAATAAAGAGGTATTAAGTTATTCATTGTGGACCTTGAATAATTATCCATTTAAACTGTTATCAAATATATTATACAATGTATTTTATGTTTTTATGATACACAGATATTAAATATAAAGTATTTAGCTTTCTGGTAGCTTTTTAAAAATGAGGAAAATTTGATTTATTTTATCTAACAGGTACTTTAATGTTAATGAATTACAAACATTATATCAACAGACAGTTCAGTAAATTCAACTACAATTCAAGTCAGTGCATCAAATAAATATTAAAAGAAATGGATGTTGTTCACAAAAAAAGATCGACCTTCAACCAATATATAGCAATGTTGCTTCCTTAGAGGGCAAACTAGAGTCCCAACTTATTTCTGAAAGAGAGGCTGCAGAGAGAAGTAAAGAATAGGATGATAGAAAGGAGGTCCTCCAACCTAAAAGAAGGATCATTTAAGTAACCATGGAAACATGCCGAGAGGTTGCTGGCATTAAGGAAAGCATTGCCTGCTTAAACACCGATAAAAAGTTTTAATAAGGGAATAATTTTTGTTTTTTCAAAAGCTATATTTATGGCATTTTTATTCATTTTTACCATCCTTTTTAGTATAATTTCATATCTGAAACAAATCTCATAGCTGATTCTTAAAACAGTAACAATAAACAGCTGAAAAAAAAACATTGTCTTAAATCTAAATCTGCCAGGGATATTAATAACTTTTGGGTCATTTGGGGCCTTTTCTATAAATGTAGTTCAGGCAGTAAAACATTCATCTTTACATTAAAAATTTGCTCATGAGCAACAAAACTTAGAGACAATATACCGTTTTTTTGTTGTAGTTTCTTATACCAAATACTGACATTTTAAATCACGTTTAGGAGCGCCTTAACAGCCTTTTGAAAATCTAATTATATCACAGTTACTAAGTCCAACTTTTCTATGCATGGCAGTTGTTGGCTTCATAGCTGTGGCCGCTACCTAATGCAGAGATTAGTTGTTCCTTCTGTCCTCTGCGTTGTTGTAACTTCTGTCGTATCATTTATTAATAGATTAGGTTGGAAAATCCACAGAATGTAAATGTTCGCTCTCCAGTCATTCACAGACTCATTTGTCCTTTGTGTTGACCTTCTTGTGTTCAGCTGTCCAAAAGATTTGTTGTTTGTTAGATCACAAGGTGAGGAAATGTGTGTTAATGTGTTAATATGTGAGTGCATTTTGTTCAAAGGTGAGGAGCATTATAACTGTATCTCTGCGTTGCATAAGTCAATGAGAGGCTCCCATGAGAATGCTGCCCTCTACTGGCTGGGCCGCATGCTTGAGGGCGGAGAGGATCCGCTCTATGTGGCCCGCAGGCTGGTCCGCTTCGCCAGTGAGGACGTAGGTAGGTTGAGGTATTTATAGCAATAACTTTGAATTGTTTTTGGTTTTTTACTTGTCCCAGTATTGAATCCGGTGGCTTGAAAAGTCATGATTTGATTCATGACTCTTTCCATAATAACATAAATTGCTTTGCTTCTTTAAATCCAAGAGTTTTGTTTCTGGTTGGAGCCTTTAGTATGAAGATAACCTATTTTACTATTAAGGTTTTATTGTCTTTTTTTTCTTTTTGTTACCAAGTTTGTGTCATGGCATCTATTTTATTTGATCATGTGCTTCTTTTTTGAACCACACTATAGAAAAATAACAGTGCTAGTTCTCCTCGTCTAGTTTTATTTACATATTTGTATGTTTCTGCGATAACCTGCGTTTTAAGAAGACTTCATGAATGAAGAACTCCTGAGCTGACTGTTGCATCCTACAGGACAGAGACTGTGTTTATTTAAAGGACCCGCTGCAGCATTCTTACATGGTTTAGGGAATTATAGATTTTTGAATCATGTTTTTTGGGTCGGACTAAGTGTTAAAAAATACAACATGATGTATAGAAGAACATTTGTATTTCCAGACTATCCAACTCTTTGTTTAAAAGGTCTGTCAGTCTGACACTTAGTTCATCCATCCAGCCATTTATCAACAATCTTCCAACCAGTCATGGGTTTGTCTTTCATCCATTTATCAATCCTTGGTTAAAATTAGTTTTGAAAATCAAGTGCAGTATAGTTCCTCGTACCCCAATGCTTGATTTATTTATCTTTTTTTTATTTGGAACCTTTTATTAAAAATATTACTACCACCATCTGTTTTATCTTTCAGTTTACTTAGTTTCAATATTATAATGTGTCTTGTGTTTTTAAGCCAGTGTTTCTGCTTTTAACCTATAAAAAGCATGTTTCTTTACCCTGTAAAACAACTTCTCTGTAAATGAAATCTAATTAATAAATAGATTTATACATGTCCGCCTGCTTTCTATCCTTCAGGTTTGGCCGATCCTTCGGCCCTCACTCAGGCTGTTTCTGCCTTCCAGGCCTGCCACTTCATCGGGATGCCTGAATGTGAGGTAGGCACACCTAACCAATCAGAGAGTTGTTTGTAACTTTCCACTGTTTTTACTTAGGCATTGTCATTTTTTTTTCTTTCAGGTAATCCTGGCTCAGTGCGTCATCTACCTTGCACGAGCACCCAAGTCTGTGGAAATCTACAAGGCCTATTCCAATGTGAAGGCCTGCTTGAGAACCCACAAAGGTCCTCTTCCTCCTGTCCCCTTGCACCTCCGCAACGCACCCACCAGGCTAATGAAACAGCTGGGCTATGCTAAAGGCTACAAATACAACCCAGCGTTTAGTGGCCCCGTGGAACAGGAGTATCTGCCTGAGGAGCTGCGGGATGTTGACTTTTTCACCTGGACACCTTCAGAACCTTGACTGATTCATTTACTCTGCAGTTTGAGGAGTTAAAAACCACATATAGTGAATTAAGAGTCTTTTATACTCAAAGAGCTTATTAGTAGCCATTTGTAAATGTCACCAGCAGCTGTTAGCATGTGTTCTCAAACCTGCCTATTAACAAAAGAATTAACCACTCAGAATATCAGCAAATCAAATCACAGTTAACAACAGATAACCTCACCTCATTTTAATTTCCACTCTAAATATGTTTAAAAGTTTGGCCTCTATGCTTTTTTTTTGTTTTTCAGAATAAAAATGTGAATATTGTAATTTATTGGATATATATATTATAACATGTATATATTTTCAATGACAAAAACAATAAAATACTATTCAGAAGTTCATCAACTGTTTATTGCTTTTTGTTTCACAATTCTTGAGTTTCCTTAGTTTTGGGCCATAATCTGTAAGAAAACACAATATAATTACACACATTATCTTAAAAGAAAATACTTTGGTTTTCTAAAGTGTAACCCAGAGGCTGTTTATATTTGAAGTTCTATGTGGCCAAATTAAAACTAAAAACCAGAGATCAAAGTTCCCTCCCGGTGATGTAAAATGGCAGACATTGACATTAAGGTTTCGCACAGGTTTCTCATTCAATTATTAGGTTTTCAGCGACATTTAAATTGATTTGGCCGGGTAATAGCTCTGTGTAAGAGTTGTTTGTTTTATTTCCCTTTGATTTTATAATTTAACAAGTTAAAACAATGAGGGAACATTTTTTTCACAACATCATATGAGACTTTACTTTGCATGTACCCTGATGTGAGATTATAGAGTGGATTTAGTTCACGAATCAATTCTCTCACCTCGCTAATCCAGGGGATGAAAGAGGCCACCCGGGTAAAGACAGTGGGCCTTTTTGGGGTGTTACATCCACGACCATCAACAAAGCTTGTCACACCTTCGACATACCATTTGCTGTTTTGGCCTTTACAGTTCAGAGGACCCCCTGAGTCACCCTGTAAGTGGTTATTATTCAAGCTCTAAGGCGTCTTTGTTACAAAAAGAAAACACTAAATTCTCTGAATGTTTCTCACGTGACACGCCGATTTGCTCCCTCCTCCTGCACAGACCATTGTAGTCTTAGCCGAGCTACCCCACCAGTCGCTTTGGCTGCAGACGCTGTGATCCACCACAGGAAGGAGTGCCTGCTGTAGCCTGGTCGCCTGGGGACCACCAGCTGCCAAGAAAATGGCAAACTCATTGTTAGCTCTGACAAACATGTGGTGTTTTCAGTTCTCTTTAATAATGGATCTTACAGTAAAGGCGACCCCAGCCTGTAATATAGCAGGGCTGGTTGTGGGTCAGGAAGGATCCGTGCTCTGGTAGGCAGGCTGGCTGAACCTTGTCATTCAGATCAGCCTTCTTCTCCAGTTTGAGCAGGGCAATATCGTTCCTACCGAGTGGAGGAAAAGAAAAAATAGACACAAAAAATGTCTTCTTCGTAATTGTGTTGGTTTCTGTTTAGTTTGAAAGTTTTATAGTAATGTTCTTTTTACTGGATTTAAGAAAATATTTACCTAATTAAAGCTTTTGATTGAATCTTTTCATTTTTTTTTTTTATCAAACCATTACAATATAACTTAAAAATGTAAATCATATTTAAATACACTATATAAAGAAAGCATACAGTCTAAAAAAATCTCCAGGGGTATGATAAAAACTCCTGTAAGTGTTTTACCAGAAATACCATTTTTTTAACCTGAGGATACATTTCACAACTTTGAGTTTCGTGGGTAGCAACATAATACTGCGTGAGTGTTTTGGTACAGAAACAGCTGGTGCTGTTAGTGTGAGGAAAGAATATTGTACAGAAATATTAAAGCAACATCTTGAGACATCAGTAAAGAACCTTAAAAACGTGGCCACAAACCAGTCTTCCATATGGAAAGTACCTTTAACCATACAGCCAAACATGTTTAAAAGTGGTTTAAGAACAAAGTCAGCAATTTAAAGTGGCCATTAAAATTTGAAAATTACTTAAAAAGATTTGTGAGCAGAGCTAAGAAGATAGATAACACATCTCTGTCCAGAGGAATTAGCCAACCTTCAAGCAAACTACTCCAAAACTATTGAAAAGCTTATGGGTGAAAACTAAAAGTCACATAGTTTGAATGCTAAAGAAATAAAATGAAAACTTCTGAATTTAAAGAATGTTGAATACAAATATAGCTTATTGTTCAAGCATTTAGAAGAAAATATATATATATATATACTTATAAAGTTATACTACGTGGCTTAAAAGAAGAGCACTTTAGTAAGTTTAAATCAAATGGGAATCAAAATTGTTTTGTTTTTTTATGGGTATCAGCTGTGAACAGTTGTCTTTCTATTGTAATTTCTAAAGATACAGCCTTTAATATAAGGGACAACAGGTTTCAAGATACCTTCAATGATAATTAGTTAACAGTTTAATGAATAATCTCAACAGACTGCTTTGAAATTATTTGAGTGTCACTGCCAGACTGCTCTGCATGGTCTGTGACACTCCATCTGCAATATTGACGAGCAACTGAAAAAATATAATTTCTCGATTGTTTCAACAAGGTTCTTGAAAAAAGTGAGCATCCCTCCAAAACACATGTAAACATACCCACAAGAGACACAGTTATCGTTCCATTTGGGATGAATGAACATTTTTGCCACCATGATGGACTGTTCAGGTCCCTCTTCATTGTTCATATCATGTTCAGCAAGAACCACCCTGTATGTGTGGAAACTGGATTGAAAAGCAAAACATTGTTAATTCTTTAAATAATCAGTGCCCCAGATTCTTAGAATATTAATATACCACTAATATTGAATATTACTAAAACTATGCTATATTTCCTGTATTTCTTTCACAATATAGACACAGTATTTCAAAATGGCCAACAAGTTCTTGCAATGCCACAAAAACTCACGTAATGCAGTGTGCAGCTGTCAAAACCCAGTCTGGAGCAACAAGTGTTCCTCCACAGGTGGGGTAAAAAGACTCCAATGAAACCTAATGGGTTAAATAAAATGAAAGCAATTATATCTATATGTGTTACAAATGTTTTGTTTTGTAGATTTTGCTGCTCTTAGTTTTTTCCAGAGGCCTATAAGCACATTTCGACTATCCATGACACTACTATAACCCTAATAAAACCTTAAAAATGTCTGAACAGAGGATAATTCTGTAATTAGGAACTAAAAATTTTGTTTTATTTATCAAATAAATAAATGTTTTAAAAAAGTCACAATTTTCCTTTATACATAGCTTTTGAGTATGACAAAATTTCATTTCCTTAGCAATAATTCACCTGCCATGGCCAGCTGTATGGACGAGCCTCTTCCCCATTTACCACTCGACTGCTGCTGGGCTGGTAAGTGGGCACTCCACAGCCGGACCCTCACACAGAGCAAGAGACAAAATGAGGAAAAGAGGTGTAAAACAGCAGCCAAAGAGAAGAATAAATCAAAATTGTATTGATTTAAGGCCAAGAGGCCAGCTTTTTCACAGGTTTTTGGAACCATAATTGTTAAATCTTTTATTTTGAACTTACCAGATGTGACAGCCAGCAACAAAACAAGTCCTGTATACATCTTTTTCTGTTTTCCAAGAAAAGAAAAGTGACTTATCACGGCAGCACTATTTATGGGAATGAGTCCAGACAAAAGCAGATAACCCCTGGGAATGTTACTACCATTCTGCAGGTGACAGGACTAATGGTTGCTGTCAAACTGTACGCAGTGTATGCAGCTCAACATATATGAGGTTTATTAGTTTATATATTTTCACCAGTTTGGATCTTTTTCTTAATCTTAGACTTGCTTCAGTGTGATAATAGTGGCTAAGACTCCAGACGTTTGCTAGATCCTGTAATAAAAGGTATAAAACAAGCCACTATGTTTAATGTTAAAGCTATCCTTTAGGAATAATCCCGAGCTTTTAAAATTAGTAAAGAGCTTTCATGTACTTCCCTGCAACCATGTTTACCACCATATTATTGGACTTCTTCAGTAAATAAACAAGCCTTTTATGTATACAAAATGGCTAACAGGCAAAATGGTTCAATGTTATTAAAAGCTGCGAATTGTTAAAATAAGCTGATAAATTAATTTATCGGTTGTGCATTAGTGCAGCAAACTTTCACAAAGACACCCAAAACAACATTAAAGTAAGACAAGAGAAAAAAGACATAAAACAATATTGAAGAAAAAAGAAATGCTAAAAAAACTTTGCAAGATAATTTATCAGTTGAATTCAAAATGCACTATGACAGAGTTTTAAAATAGGAATAGAAACCCCTAAAAATGAAAAAATATATATACACAGAGATTAAAAGGCATTAGAAAATCAATAGAATTTGAAAATTAAAATGAAACTGAACTTATAATAAAAAGTACTTGAAATACAAAACATATCAAAGTGGGTTTTTAGACATCACATAATGAGTTTTTTCACTGTGAAAAAGTGTTTGAATAGTCATTTCAAAGTATTTACGAGGCAAATATTCTGCCTGAGTCCACTTCTCAGTTTACTGGGTTTCTTATTTCTCTTTTCTTTTTGTTTGTCTGTTTGTTTGTTTGTTTTGCAGTTGTTGTTTTTTTCTGGTACTTTATTAAAGCTTTTTTTTATTGAGATTTTTTCCCTCATGTTTGCCAGAAACATTATATTTCTCACTCAGCCAGAAGAGGGCGCCCTGACACAGCCTTTGTTGTTGCATCATTCGAAAAAACAGAAGAAGAAGTGGTTTAAAGATGGCGCTACCCGGCGTTTTACTCGTGAGACTTAACGGGCTTTACAAATTGGCCCAATTTGTCCATGCTGGAAGAAAAACAGCATATAACTGTGGTGAAGAAATGCGGTGGTATGGAACAAAGGCACAAAAATTTCACGAGCACAGCGCTTCATGTTTCCACAGTAAACCAGGTGAGTGAAAACTGCTGGCCAGCTCCTGTTAGCTAACAGTTGTCAGCTTACAATATTGTAGAAGCTCAAGGACATCCAATATTAAAAACGTGGTTTAAAAAAACCTCTTTGTTCAAATAGTGTAACCTTTTTTTTTCCAAACTGTTGGTTTGCCTAGAGTAGCCAACTTTTCACCGTGTTCTCCCATTGATTTTAATTATTAGGTAAAGGTAATTCAAACCTGCTGAAGGAGTTTCCAGACCCTAAATGCCTCCTGAACAACACAGTATCCCGGTCATTGGGGGTCAATGACCTTTCCCGGCTCATCCAGTACAGCTGTATAGAACATGCCGGTCTCAAGGTCAGCTCAGCCCTCCTGACAGAACACTAACTGCACTCAAATGTGCTTCCTAATGTGTAGAAGTTTAAGCGAACTGAGAGTATTTTGTAACTGGGTCCCCGTAGAAAGCCACTGTGACTCTTCTGTGGCCCTGCAAGATTACAGAAGAGGGTTATGCATCCAAGAAAATTGATGCAGAGCGGTTTGCTGCTGCAGCAGCCTGTCTCAGACTCAGGGTAAGTTAACAGGGCATGCTCAAATGTTTATACAATTATACTACATTGTAAGGAAATTAAGGTCTTTTGGAGTGTTTGTTTTCTTTTATTTTTTCTAATGCCAGTTTGGGATTATCGTACTTCGTGTTTTTGTTTTTTGTCCAAAGGAATTGGGTGTAATCGGTCCAAACAACCAGCTCCCTAAGAGGAGAGCAGGTCGAGTGAGAGGAGGGCTACATTCCCATCTCTATGAAAATGAAGAGAACCACCGAACAACTAATATTTCAACCCCCAGAGCAGATGAATTGTCCTCTCCTATAGAAGATGTTTCCAGTGTCTCTGAAGCCCTTTCTCTCTTTCCACAACCTAAATCTCTTCTGACCAGGGTCATCCAGGTGGCCACTTCATCCAGCAGAATCAGAGTATGTAGACTTTCTTTCTTTCTTTCTTTCTTTCTTTCTTTCTTTCTTTCTTTCTTTCTTTCTTTCTTTCTTTCTTTCTTTC